>JAYMSP010005149.1:0-14373 GCA_036897095.1 Plantago elongata | reverse complement strand
GTTCAAGTAAACCGAGAGTACTAGTCACCTTTCTGTACTAAAGATAAGTTACATGTTGATTGATCAAAAACACTAAAAGATATTCCTAACAATAGGATATCCACCTGGTTGGAGAGGACCTAGGCAACCTAAAAGAGAACCTCCAACAAGTGTAGCAGCCAATTCCCATATGACTGAATCAGCAACTGGTGTCCATCCTCTCTTTAATGCTGATATGTTCAACCAATATATGGAGTTTGCCAGTCATCACAACAAAAACTCACCTGCCACTGGCCCTTCAAATAGCATTGCACACCATGTTGCTTCTGCTCAGGCTTCCATTGATGCTGCCACAGGGTTTGCATTACATGATTTACACTATTGTTTCAATGCTTCTGCTATGCACAATAGTGACTTATGGGTAATTGATTCAGGTGCAAGTGATCATATAAGATGTGATTCCACTATTTTATGTTCTCCTCCAACCCCTATTTCTTTAGTTATTAATCTACCCAACAATCATGTCACTAAAGCTACTTTAATTGGCAATGTTCAATTTACTCAAAACATTACTCTTGTTAATATCCTTTATGTGCCTGACTTTACATATAATCTACTTTCCATATCACATTTGGCTAAGCACTCTCATTGTAGGGTGATTTTTGATGATGATGATTGCCCTCTTACAGGACAAGCTCACTTCTCAGCTGATCAATACTGTTAAAGTGTCCAAAGGCCTTTACCATTTCCAACTCTCCCTTATACAGTCTATGTTTTATGTATCTTCTGATCATTCTACTGATGTAAACCATTTCCCTGTAAATTAAGTTGCCAATGGTTCTTCTGTAACTCACTCTTTGCTTTGGCATCAAAGATTAGGCCACACATCACACAAAAGTATTTCTCAAATTTCTGTACTAAAAAATGTTTGTACTAAAGTTGATCCTTGTGACATTTATCACTTTGCCAAACAAAAGAAACTTGAGTTTCCTGTTAGTTCAACTTGTACTATATCTATTTTTGATTTAATACATTGTGATGTATGGGGCCCCTTTCAATCCCTTCTTATCAAGGATACAAATTTTTTTTTTACCATTGTAGATGATTTTAGCATATGCACATGGATTTACATGCTAAAGAATAAATCAGAAGTACAACATCACATAGAACACTTCTATCAAATGATTAAAACTCACTTCCATAAAAGGCTAAAATGTTTAAGGTCTGATAATGGCACTGAATTTCTTATGCATTCTTTCTATCATGCTACAGGTGCCCTTCACCCGACATCTTGTGTGGAAACTCCATAACATAATGGTCTTGTTGAAAGGAAACACCTACATATTTTGCATATATCCGGGGCTCTTCTCTTCCAGTCTAAATTACCATTAACCTTTTGGAGTGATTGTATATGCACTGCAGTGCACATTAGTAACATACTTCCTACTCCTATTCTTTAGAACAAAACCCCTTTTTTCATGTTATATGACACTGACCCTGACTATTCTTATCTCAGGAGCTTTGGTTGCTTAGCCTATGCTAGCACACTGTCTGCTCATCGCAAGAAATTTGACACAAGGGCATCCAAGTGTATCTTCATTGGTTACCCTCTTGGTGTCAAAAGGTTACAAACTTTATGATTTAGTCAGTAAGAAAGTATTCATATCTAGACATGTCAGTTTCTGTGAACACATATTTCCTTACACTAACAATACATTATAATCCTACTTATATGGATCCATATGTTTATGACACCATTTCTTCTCCTATTTCTTCTGAAAATAATATTGATGCCACTACTGTTTCACAACCCCCTCATTCCCCTGATCCTTCTATGCATTCTGAGCATGCTGATATTTCTCCTGATACTTATCAAACTAGTTAGATTACTGAAGAGCAAATTTTTATTCATGAAGCTGGTGATATTATTTCTCCAATTTTACCTGATCCTATTGACACTGAGAATGATGTAGTTGATAATGCTAGACCTGCAAGGCATAGAAGTTTGCCTTCTTATTTGAAAGTTTATGATGTTCAACTACCACCATCACTCCCTCAACCTGAACTTGAAGCTAACATAGTTCAGTCTCAAGGAATTTCTTATCCTATTTCTTCTCATTTATCTACTAACTCTTTATCTCCTGAATATTGTGCCTTCACTGCTTCTATCTCTCAGCACACTGAACCCAGAACCTATAAACAAGATGCTCCTCATTAAGAATGGCAAGATGCCATGCAAAAGGAACTTGTGAGAAGACAAACTACATTGCCTGCAAATAAAACTTGTATTGGTTGTAAGTGAATTTTTAAAATCAAGTATAAATCTGATGGTACCATTGAGAGGTACAAGGCCAGACTAGTGGCTAAGGGTTACACTCAGCAACCAGGCCTGGATTACTTTGATACTTTTAGTCTTGTCACTAAAATCACCACAATTAGAGTTCTTTTAACTCTTTCTGCCGCTAAATCTTGGCATCTTCATCAGTTAGATGTTACCACAGCTTTTTTACATGGTGATTTAGATGAGGAGGTATACATGTTACCACCAAACATCAAGCATTTACAATAAAGGATATTGGTCCTCTGAGATACATGTTGGGGATTGAAGTTTCCAGAACCAAACATGGAATTACAATTTGTCAAAGAAAATATTGTCTAGACATCCTTAATGACACTGGTTATCTTGGTTGCAGGCCTTCTACTACTCCCATGGATTCTCAACAGCATTACATGCACAATACAAAGCCTTTATAGGATCCAACTCAATATAGAAGATTGGTTGGCAGACTGATCTACCTTACCATTACAAGACCTGGTCTTTCATATAGTTTACAGACACTCTCTCAATTCATGTTAGCTCCTACTAAAGGCCACATGGCAGCTGCACATAGACTTCTAAGATATTTGAAGTCTACTCCAGTTCAAGGCATTTTGTTCTCCTCTACCTCTGACCTACAATTGAAGGCCTTCACATATAGTGATTGGGCAAGATGTTTACAAACAAGAAGAAGTATCACAGGTTACTCTATTTATCTCGGGACTTCTCTTATTTCCTGAAAATTGAAGAAGCAACCTACAGTTTCAGAATCATCTGCAGAGGCAGAGTATAGAGTCATTGCCTATACTACCTGTGAACTTCAATGGTTACTTTACCTCTTGGTTGATCTTCACATACCTCCTTCACATCCAGCTATGTTATACACAGACTCCAAATCCGCTTACTACCTTGCTCACAATCAAGTGTTTCATGACAAAACTAAGCATATTGATGTTGATTGTCACTTTATCCAGAAGAAACTGAAGAATAAGACCATTCAATTGATAGACATTCCTGCAGAACACAATGTTGCATTATTCACTAAGCCGTCGGGGTCTCACCTCTTCGAGCATTTCAAGTCGAAGATGGACATTCATAATATCCATCTTGAGGGGGGGGGGTCTTAGTGTATATAATACACTTGTTTGACAGTTATAAAGAAAGCAAATGAGAATCATATACTTAGTTATGTTATATCTCCATTATTGATACTTCAAAGTAGGGGTGATCATAAAATCCGAAATCCGAAAATCCGACAATCCAATCCGATCCAATCCAATCCGGTGTGTTCGGATCAGATTACGGATTAGCATATTTGAGATCCAAAGATTTACGGATTAATCCAATCCGATCCATCGGATTTTCGAATTATCCGATTTTAATCCGAGAAATATTTTTAAAAAGAAAATATGTAAGGCCCCGTCTGGTCCGGACGTCAAGGATTGTGCCGAACTTCCAAATACATAGATATATCAAAGTAATAGTTACTACAGAACCCAAATTTGATTTATAATTCAACGGTTATTATACACGTCTACAAGATCAGCAGTGGAATAACCAGTCCTAGTGTAAGTATGTCTGTCTATCTACCCCGACCTCTCTTCGTGCTCTAAACCTGGGAAATCAAAGTTAAACAGGAAGAGCGTAAGTCAACAGACTCAGTGAGGATAATCAAGCAGGTTTGAAAATTCATGAATGCAACAGGATAGAAAACCACCACAACACGCTGATCAGGCAATTTTAAAAAAGGGAAAACCGTTAATAGGCAGGCAGGATCATACCACATGAAAGATGCTAGATTTACAGTGCTAAAACGCAGTCACTGTCTTGGGCTGGACCGAACGGATCAGGTATCGGTCAAATAAACAAGTAGCTACGTGACCGCGCGTGGAGTTGCTTTTATGACAGGCACGACCCATCACAATTCATAAAATAGGACCATTTGAATAGTCCGAACAGTCAGTCAGGAACCCGAAAAGTCTTGTCGAAAACGTCGACCAAGACGGTTCCCGCTCTTGTCGAAAACATCGACCAAGACGGGAAAAGATAGCACCACAGCCCGCTTTATCACTTTTGTCGAAAACGTCGACCAAAAAAGATAGCGCTGCAGACCGCTTTGTTACTCTTGTCGAAAACGTTGACCAAGAGGGTTTCCCAAGTTTTTTTCCAAAAACAATGTGTGGTTGCTTTTACAAATCATTTTTCATGCAATGCAAATCATGTGGAACAGCAGGATACAATCAGGATAGAACAACAGGAGATAACTGGAGTAGAATAACACGATATAATCAGGTCAGAGTATCAAGTCGTAACTAGAATACAGATCAACAGGTTCAAGCTGTAACTAGAATACAGATCAATAGATTCAATAACAATCCTATAGTCAATAGTCGTAGTTAGTAGTCACGTCGTAGTCAGTCGAGACGTAGTTGCCTAGTCGGAGTCAGAGTTAGGCAGACAATCAAGTAGACATGAACAGGTACTGGAATAAAAGGACTTGAAAGGTAACACCTTTCCTAGGGCCGGATGCCGAAAGCCTGAAATCGCTCACCTTGAGTCAACTGGTACGCTATGCAACTTCGAAATCCTGATGCACGGATAATGCTACTTAGCTTTTATGCAATAATAACTATAAGACTCCCAAAAAATTTCCCCCGAATAATAATCATAACAAGTAGCCACAATTAAAACATATGAGAAAGGTAGCGATCATGGTTCCGAATTTAGACAGGCATCAGAACACTAACAATAATAAACCGTAGACCTAGTATATAAATTACCAGCATCAGAAGGCTGAGTGAGGTTACACAGAAATTCAACACAGACAAGACAAAACTAGTGAAATCAATTTCAGACTCAGCTACGACTCAGAGACACAGATGACTTGTGCAAAACTATAATGCAGGTAGTCGACCTCTAACGTCAATATACAGGTAGTCGACCTCTAACGTCAATATACACCGGCAGTTAGCAGGGTTGGGTAACAAAAAGCAGACATAGACAACTAAATTAAAGCACCCTTTCTTTTATCAGAACAGTTCAAGCAACTGATACAGCTTTCAAGTTCCAATGTTCAGTAATCAAGAACAATGCTTATTTAGGTAAACTACACTTGGCTTCTATAGTTCCTTACATCGATTTCTTAGTCAAGCACGAGAGCAGGGGTACTACATACACCATACATTTTACATCGACATTTCATAAGTTACAACCCTACAGGCTTCTATATCGCAACCAAAGCAATTCGAGGAGGGGCAGGGTGAATAACCAACACATACCATATCCAGACCACCTATATACGACTCGGCTAGAATCAGAATCAACCTATGTAATCCATAGCCGCGTACGCAATCGAAGATGGAAATAACACAACAACACACAACACAACCTTACACAGTAATACCATCCACTCCGTGCACTGTAACCAGGCATCAATATAATACTCATACGAACAGCAGCATATACACGACATACAATGCTCGTCATGCCGGCAAGGCAGTGACGGCCACTAACAATACACAGAAACACAGCGCAACAGATAAATAATACCGGACTTGGATAGCCACAGTTTACTACACTACAGCCTACCGTCAACAGTTAGTCGACAACCAACTACACAGACCAAATACACGTATTCCAGCAACAAAGCGAATTCAACACAATCGAATAATCATAGAAATGTGCAAATATAGTATAACGCAACAACAAGCAACAATTATCACACTATTCCCATCCCGACAGTCGATTGAAATCGAAAAGGGAAAGGTTACTAACAGGAGAAATTGGTTGCGAGTAACGACACTAATCCGGTGAAATGAAGGCGCGGTGAGGGAGGTGGCGGTGTGGTGTGGCAGTCGAGGTTGTGCCGTGGTGATGGGTGGCGGAGTGAGGTGGAAAGGGGCAGAAGAGAGAAAGAGAAGGGGTTGATTTCTTTTCGGTTGATGGTGTGACGGGAACGAGGGCGGAGAATGGCTATTTATAGCCGTGAAGGCGGCCGACCTCTCTTCTCTCCGGTCGACACGCGTTCCATTCTTTCCCTCCGGTCGACACGCGTCCCTACACACGTTTCTCCTCCGGCTGCGTGTCAATGGCGGCGAGGGTAATTTGGTCTTTCCGTGCGGCGGCGGTGGTCGGTGAGGAGCGACTTTCTTCGTGGGGAAGGAATGGCTGGTGGTTGGTTTCTCGTGGCGGCTTGATTGGGAATGGACGGAAATGGGAAGGAATGTGGAGAAGAAGAAGATAAGTGGAGGATAGAATGGTCATTTTACCATTATACAAATTTGGTTTCTTCTGGACTCCAAACAGGTCGTAAATAAATTTCGAAAAATGATAATTCGATATCCGGGACGATCCTGGACACGAGCTGGACTAGGATCAAAAATTAAAAAAAAAAAAATTCTTATTTTATTTTTATTATTATTTTATTAATTTAATATCAAATAATAACTTAACGCTTATTCGTAACTAACTGGCGGATATAACCGGCCGTTAATTTCCGAAGTTGACCCGTTGTTAATGGTCAACATACTCGCACGCGTCGAGTCAGGGGTCAGTGGTCAGTTCGAAATAATAATATTAATATCGAATTAATTTCTGATATACGTACTAAAATTCACGGCCCTTACAAAATACCCCTTTCCCAAAGACAAAAACGTTATTTGAAATAGCAACTTATATCCAAACATAGTAACAAAAACCCAAAACAAATCCTCATCATCCATTCATCCTTACTCATTTCCGTCATTTCATTTTTTTTGGAAGGTTTGGGAATGTTGAGGAAGAAAGGATAATTCATTTTTATTATTTTTTTATATTTTCGGACTAATCCGGAAAAACCCGATCCGAGCCGGATTAATCTGAATCCAAATCCGAATCATTCGGATTAGATTACGGATTTACCCCAAGGTGCTCCGAAACTTCAGATTAATCCGAACTTCGAATCGGATTGGATCGGATTAATCCGAACGATCACCCCTACTTCAAAGCATTAATTGAGACGATTATGCTCAATCAATATTGGTTACATTGAATTTCTACGTATTTCGCATTTAATAAAAGGAAATTAAGCTCTTTAGAGTTTCTACTAGTAAATAAATTATTGCATACTTTATGATAACAAGACAAAGCCAAATTGAGCCTTGTTAACATCCACACTCCACTTGGAGGAGAGGGTGTTTGGGATACGAATAAAATATGTTTATAAAAACAAAATTGTGTACAAACTGAAACGTTCCAAGACTGTTACAAGATGAGATGATATTTAGCAGAATTGAGTTAGGTTGGTTTAATGTCTTGAAACATCATGGACCATATTGATTGAGGCTCACAATCCTTAACTTCAACCATCTTCATACTGCTATAGTCCGTCACTTCTGGGCTCAAGGCCCACCTATCTATAGGCCCAGATACAGTTGGGCTTCTACTGAAAAAGCCCAAACTCTCTTCGTTTCTCCCTTCCGCCGGTCTTGAAGTCATTGGGCCCCGACTCGGGTATCCGATTCTCGCACACACTTTTCCGTCTAGTGGCCCGGATAAACTGACGCTCCTACTCGTTAACATGAGCTTTTGTTGGGCCCATTTGTCTATTGGACCGGACCTCATCACATTCCTACTTGTAATTTGTTGATGCCTCTTGGCACCATTGAGCTCCCACGGCACATCGGCCCTATAATTTCGATGAAGTGTATGGTCGGAAACTTGGGTAGGAGAGGAGTTTTTATGGAAGCTCAACTTACCAATGTTCTTGGTCAACAGTTTCTTGGTCTTGTTCATAGCCAAAACAAGCTTCGAAAAACCATTTAGCTTCCGCCTCACGTCCTTCCGCGAGAGCTTGAGTATCTCTACTCTGTGTTCGGGGATGAAGATACCGATACTTTGTAGGAATTCGTTGCTGAAGTAAGCTAAATCATCTTCTTGAAGCTCGTTCCGGGCAAAAGTGACACTATACTTGTGAACAAGTGATGGCTCGAGGTTTGCTTTTGACAACCAAGAGTACCAATTCATTGTCACTTGCTCATTTTGCCTACTCATGTTGAATGTGATATTTTTGTTTCTTCACGTTTGTGCATGATATGGGATGTGTAGGGAACTCAACTACTTATATATGAAACCTTATTTGGGAAATGCATGTGGTGGGTAATGTGATGTAGGACAGACATCACTTGTTTTATCTTAATACAAGATATGATTTTTGTGTATCATATCTCCTTCATATTATCTCTAGTAAATTGTTTTGTGTCAATAGGGTGGTTGAGAAAATTATGGGAACTTTTATTTGTCCTTTTGAGTTTGACTTATAAGTTGTTTGCTTGTTTTATTAATAGGAAAGATGCAACATTAATAGACATGTTAGGTCCGGCATTTTAATGTTCGATTCAATTTTATCTAGTGCAAACGGTTCAATATAGGTTACAAAAGTTATTGCACTATGCATTGTCATCATTCATCAATGTTTATTAACACAAAATGTCTTTTAAGTTAATATTTATGGTTTCATCTTCCATACCCATATTACATTCAATATTGTTGTACCATAATTGTATCGTATGTATTATAAATTGTATGAAGATCATGAATAATTGTACCCTTTTCAGAACTCATACTTCAATTTCACAAGGGAACAACGTGTTACGAGGAGAGAAATTTGTTGCTTCTAATTTTCCAATTATTGAATTTTAGTTGGTTCATCGTGTGTCAAGAATCCATGAAAACAGTTTGTGTGTTGGAGTCTAGTGAATTAAGAACCTCGAAGGTCAATAAGTACCAACTTCCAAGCATAACTAGGCAATTAGCAATCAACTTATTTAAGCTAATGTTAGGGCGCAATCTCAGGCTGATAAACCGTGTGTGTGATTAAGGTTGACTTATACCACAATAATATGTAAGTACCCACGCTTGATTGGACTTGGTGTATATCTGCCTCATAAAATACACTTCTTACGTACACTACTCTTCTTATAACTTGGCGGCATTTGACTACAAATTAACTTACCCATATATGGTATTTATTCAACAATACTTTCCTCCTGTTCTGGTATCCTTATTCTCCATTGCCATTTACTAAACATAGGTTCAAATACTTCTTTTTTCCTGATCACAAGTATTCTTTTTTCTTGGTTTTGATTTTAATTCAAATATTATAAAGTTTTAGTATGGATATTTTATTATATAGAATATAATTCTTTTAAGTAACATATATATAGTTTAAGGTGATATAGACGGTTACAGTAACACACAACGTGACCTTGTGTGAGCAACACACCATGACAATAATTAGTGTGAAAGGTAGAAGACTCTTCGATCTCTAATGCTAATTTTTTAATCTAATGGATCAAAATAGGTGACTGGAGTTACTAAGAGCAGTAGTTATAGGTATTGTAAAATGATTTTAGCGTTAGATATGAGATGAAACATTAATTTATCGGATAAAATCACCAACTTGCAGACTCCCTATATTAATGTTGGCCCCACAATAAAAATGAGGGCTCCCTTCTTTTCAACCTACAATTGCCCCTCCGTAAATATTATTTAAATATCAAAATGAATATTTTATTCATTTGAATTATCATCTTTATACTCTAGGTAGGAGACTTGAAGTTTGATTAATTTACATTGCAACCTTAAATATAGCTAGGGAGACAAGTTAGGATGCTTTTTTGGAAATTTTTACATTTTCTACAAAAAAAAAAATGCTTTAAGTAAAATATCGTGACTGATTATAGAAGGCCTCTTGTTAGTTTGATTATTTAAGTTACTTTTTAAATTTATTAGAAGTTGTAAGGATTATAAAGTTGTTTAACATTTTCTAAAATGAAAAAAATATGAAAATGGACAACTTTAACCGAACATTCAATCTAACAAAAAAGGACAACATATGTGGATTGGAGGGAGTATATGTGTACGAAAAGAGCTACCATATAGTACAAACTGCGTCCAATATTTATAAATTTCTTTAGGCAAATTTTGTTGCAACAAATCAATACATTTTGATGGTGAATGTACAATATGACCCCTAAAAAATGACTCCTTGGAATATCACGTGTACTATCTATATGTAAGAGTACATTTTTATTTTCTTATGGGTTGATCTCACAAATACTCAAATTAGCTTAGATAAAATTCAATTTTGTACACTTTAAGATATTCATAAGTTGAGAAATCAAAATAAAAATCACTAGCGGCTTTATTTTTTCGAGATCTATAAATATAGATCAGTTTTGACCATGTTTGTATTATTTTTTTAATATGTATAAAAATCACAAACGACTTTATTTAAACCTTATGAAATTATTTAACAAGTTGTACGAATGCAATTTATCAATATCAACTTTTTAAACATTGTTATAATATCTCAAATATGTAAAATTAATCATTTATATAAAGAAATGTCCGTGATCAATGCCCCTACCTAATGCATAGTGCCTCGTACCCCGACCCAATGTCCCAAATCGATATATCCGTAGACTCTATACTTCCTTTACTAACTTCATATGAAAACAATACCCCGGACCCTAGTGCCCAACATCCGTGCCCAATGCCCGGACCCCGTGCACCGGAATAATGTCCGTGCCCCGACCACTACTTGCATCTCGACATGACGCGTCATCACGATGTCGTGAAAATTATTATTACTTTTTTTTTTACATTTATATGATTTATTTATTTTTTGAATAGGATATATACGATGTTACAAAAGTGTTTGAAAGCTAAAATTAATAGAATTATTCTTTTAAAATTTATTAAAGTTAATATAAAATTATTAATGATTTTTAGAAATCATATATTTACTTATCCAACCACTTTTGTATTTATATATTCATTTTAAAAAAGTAGATAAAAAATAGACAATAGATCTTAATGAATTAAATTATTGAATATACTGGCGTACATATCAACCTAATGATTCATATTTCGTACAACCTATATTAACCATGCATGTTTACCCAACATCTACCAGAGCTATTCCAGTTACACGATGATTTTCTAACAAAAACCCTTATTCCCTTTTCTTTTCATAGTCATGAATTTTTTCGCCGCATGCTAATCTTTACTTTATTTAATTATTAATTATTAACCATGAACATCCTTTCCTATGCTAGAAAGGACCAATTGACCAGTAAATTTTTTTAAATGCGGTTTATGAAACCGGAAGTACTCACGTAAAATCATACTAGCTAGTTGCACCCTTGAGAAATAAGTGACAAACAATTTCAGATGTAGTCACAAAATACACACCAAATCCAAATCGCAACATCCAAAATCATAACCCTTCTTTCAAAAACTCATCTTCATCATCCCCGCCCTCGCCCCGGGCCAAACATTGAATTTAAACATTTTAATCGAAACACACAAAAAAATTTATTTTTATTTCTTATAATGGCATACATCCACCACTTCATTAATACCCACACATTACACTCATTTTTACTACTTTATCAAACCAAAATCCATTATAAATCTTAATTATAATGAGAAAATTATAAAGTTCCACTCTGATTCTTGAATAAGTCACAATAACCTCGTGGACTTTGTATATATAAACTCCTTATGATGCTTAGAAGTTACACCAAGTTTTATGTATCCATTCTGCATTACACGTACGTAGCGTGAAGATCTTTATAAAGCTAGCCAAAAACACATTCTTATAGGTCTACAATATACATACCAAATTAATCCATGGGATTTTCACATGCTATTATGCTAATGCTATTGGTGATATTTGTGGCAGATAATTTCACATTGGCTAAATGTAACAACCTTTCCAGTGATGGATCAGCCCTTTTAGCCATCAAGAATCATATAACACCTGATCCCAACAATGCCTTACTCCGCAATTGGACACAATAAGCATCATTTTGTAGTTGGCAAGGCGTCACTTGTGGCACAAGGCACTTGCGCGTAACCTCCCTCCGACTCATAAGCATGGGCCTTGGGGGCACCATCGCTAGAGCTATCGGAAATCTTTCATTTCTCATGTTCTTAGACATGGGAAATAACACCTTCCGCAGCCAAATTCCGAAGGAAATCGGATATTTGTCTAGGATGAATCACTTGTCTCTCCAGTACAATCAACTCGAGGGTCAAATCCCCATTACTCTTGGCATGTTAAGCGTACTCAAGGTTTTGGACCTTTCAAATAATCATCACAATGGAGTAATACCTTCTTCCATTTTCAACATTTCTTCAATGAGAATTCTGGATTTGAATTACAACCAACTAGGAGGGTCTCTACCTAATGACATTTGCCATGGTGTATCAATGTTTCTAAACTTGATTGTGGCATCAAATCAATTAAGTGGTGAAATCCCATCTCTAGCCAAATGTTAACAAGCTACTTATATTGCCTTGTCATTAAATCAGTTCACTGGTAATTATATAAGAATATACATATATGATTATTATATTTATGGTTTGTTCTATGCTTGTCTCGCATGTTAAATTGTATCTTGCTTATTCAATTCGCTAAGTAGTGATACGCTACATCATATGTACTGTGTTCAACTTTTCATTTTTAAAGCACATGTCCCCGATTGGATTAAAATGTTTGACTTTAAAAAAAATTAGATTATGCAAATTAATTTTAATGTCCTATGTGTTTTGACTTCAACCTGTTTGAAAATTTTGAAACAATCCACTATATGTTTCTTCTCTTTAAAAATATGTGACAACAAGTAAAAGCTAAATTAGAATAGTTTACCAACATTTGAAAATTGTAAACACAAAATCTCAAGAAAAATAGTTTTTAATTAATTTAATTAGAAACAAAATTATTCTACAATTTGTCATTAAACATGTGTTTTTCGCGGATCCGGATCGGTATCATTTTTTTGCGAATCCACTCACGGATCCTCTGGTGATTTAATATTATAGAATTTTAAGTTGAGATCATATAAATTTAGTCTGAAATCATAATATTTTTCTGTTCACATCATAGTGTATTTTAAAAGTGATGTATGCAACTTGTAAGAAAATAAGAAGGTTGATGAAGGCAATGTCTCTGCTTTTTTGTATTTTGAACAATTCTAAATAAAATGTTAACCTTTTTTTTATTATTATGAGCTTTTTTGTAAGTGTACAAATTTTTTGTTAATTGTTAACTTTTTGAGATTACAAATATTTTTTCACAGATCATAATGTTTCATTTTGAAATCATAGTGTTTTTAATTGGTATCAAAGTGTTTTCATTTTAAAAATATAGTAATTTACGGAAAAAAAACATAGTAACTAGAAATAAAAACATAAACTTTCATTAGTCTAAGATCACAGTGCATATAATAGAGAACATAGTCATTATAACTAAAATCATAGTCAATAACAGAAAACATAGTCATTATAACAGAGAACATAACCATTATAACTCAAATCATAGCCATTATAACTCAAATCATGGTCATTATAACAGAGAACATAGTCATCCACACGTCGTTTTCTTTTATTTCTGATGCAGTCACCTTCTTCTAGTTACAACTGGGGAAGGTGTTAGAACAGGTGTATTCGGTTTTTCTTATGATTTTCTAACATGACTACACATAAAATACGTCTGATAATATTTTCCATTTTCATCTTGTTTGTACAACTTCTGAATGTGAATCCAACTTTAGCAGCATGCTTTCTATATAACTGGTGCAGGTCCTCCAAGTTGTTTGCATGTCTTTCTCTTAAGTTGCCTTCAACATCAAAATCATCACGATTAGTCACCGTTGTCATTGCCAAACTGTCATTGTTTGAGTTGTCAACAACAATTATTGTTGCAATTAACATCATAGTAGTTACAATTGAGATCATAACCGTAAGTTCATAAATCATAGTAGTTTTATTATCATAGTTGTTTGAGAAAATTTTATTTTTCACTAGAACCTTTTGGCCCACTTTGAATTTACACCCAGACCTTTTTTTTTTTGGAGTTTGCACTTGAACGTTAGTCAACAGAGCGACTTCACACAAAGGTTGGATGGCGTTAACGGTCCAAACCTTTTTATTTTCAAATTACACCAAAACCTTTGCAGAAATTTACACGCGTTACCGAAACCTTTACAGAAATTTGCACTCGCTACCTGAACCTAATCAAGCGCCGATAT
>JAYMSP010005148.1:0-14373 GCA_036897095.1 Plantago elongata | reverse complement strand
TGTTGATAAGGCAACAAAATATTGGACTTTTTAAACACCATGTTTCAAAGAAAAGAAAAGGAAAAGGCTGGGTTTCTACATATGCTATCGTTAACACATGAAGTAATATATCCAATAAAAGCAACACAAGAAAGTTCTCCGGAGAGAAGGAAAAGGTAGTCCCATACCAACAATTTTGTATGTAATCAACATAAGAAAACTTTTAAGTATATGGAGATGCACAGCATTAGAGGAACAAAATTATGTGTGCACGGACAAATATTTATTTCTCAAGTGTTGCAAATGTGCAACCGTAACCACCCGCAACCCCACTAGCTTCGCCACTGCTAAACATTACATTATTACAACTGAGTCATCAGATTGTGAACATTTATTTACGTGTGGGTGCACCCACATAAACCTAGAGAGCCAACAGATTTCTTATGTGAATACCTGCTGATTATACTTGCCCCCATCATTCTTAGTAAGATACACTTCGAACAATAGTGCACCATCTGAAGACGTTGCAAGCTGTCTGCCACGAGTCACATACAACCATCAAGCCATTACAGGTAAGTGGCAAGTATCCATTATGATATAAGGCGCATACAGTCATAGACATACTTAACGAAAGCCACAACTCATCATCCGGTTCACATAAATAACGCTACATATCTACTGAGTGTTGGAAGTAAGCACTTGTTCAGCTCTCAACATACTTGAGTAAATATAAAACTAAATATCAGAATTGACCAACTAATCATACCTAGGGCTGTAACTTCGGGCAATGTATCTTCCGTACTCTGCTCTTATATGAATGATGCGGCCATAATGATCACCCGAATCATTAGAAATTCCAGACCACCATCCTACCTGAATGTCAGATTCAGACACGTCTCAAGGATAGACAAACTAACCAACAACAATAGCTTAGTGCACTATATTAAAAAAAAGAGAGAGCGATAGAGTGAGTGAGAAAGAAGAAAAAAAGTAATGATGTAGAACAGCATACTAACAATTAATGGTCTTTTGTGCTAATTTTTTTATAAACTATAATGTGATATCAAAATGCACATACAATCACACTTGAGAGAGATAGAGATAATAATCTGATGGTTGAAAATATGGGAACACCAAGTGGCATCATCCACCACTTTTGCATGTTTTAATGAACAGACTTGGCAAGCAAACATGCAACATAGTCCAAAATTCCATCGAACTTACCAGCCCTGCACCTGCATAATCACACATAAGAGCTGCATCTTTATAACGCTCTTCCTCCACAGATTTCTGCACGTAGATTCAAATAACCTAACAGTTAAGATAACATAATGCAGCTTTAAAGTTTAAGGTCATTCCAAAAGTTAAAGTTCTTAGAGCATCAACTGAATGAAGCGTACAAAAGGTCACAACAGACATTCAAGAACAAAATTACTCATCACTCACCTTCAGGTCAGCCATCACTCTTCCAACAGTGTCATTTGTCGCAGCAGCTGCAATGGCAACTTTAATCCTAGCCGCATCTTCATAGTCCTCCCTCTCAATCGCACTTAATAACTGTAACTATTAACGACAACAAAAATATTGCAAGAGTTAGCTCCACCGCCAACAGTCCCTTCCAACACATTAATAATTTTAAAGGAACTAAACCACGAGTCGTTCAATCGGAGCTAGCTAACATTTACCAGCTAATCAAATTCTCCAATACTGGCTTAGATAATCACACATACATATAAAAACAACAAAATATCATCTGAAATGCTTCATACAGTACTTTTGCATTATCGAATTCTAAAATAAAAAATGGAATAGGCGGAAACCTTGAGAGTCAATACAACATCCTCCTGTTCATCCACCTCTGCAAAATAATTCTTCCACCGCTCCCAATCCCACTCTCCTCCGCCATGCTCCACCACCATCACACTTCCCTCGACACTCGGATCCCGAAACGAATTCAACAAACCAGTGAAGCTATTCATCCCACTCCTAAACGCCTCTTGCATGTCCAAATCCCATCGCCATGAGTTTTCGCCACTCGAATTAGGGCCCTCGCTGCCGTTATTGCTCGAGCAGCGGCAGCAGAAGCTAGAACCGGCAGCCCTAGGGGGAGAAATGATCGCCGATTGCGAAGAACGTCTGGTTAATTGCGAGGGTAATCGGAAGCTGGAGAGGTCCAGTTTTTGAGGGATTGAATCGTTGCACGGCGTGTGAAACGATGGGTGACACATCGATGATGCCATTGTTGCTGGAGAAGTCGAGCTTTACTGCAATTGACAGTGCAAATGCAACGAGAGGTGATATTGAAATGGAATTTCTGTTTGTTTCCACTACACAGAAACAGGAGAAAAAGTAGAGGATAAGGATGATTTTTATTTCTTTTCCTTATTAGAATTAGAAAAATGCTGCTTTTTCTGTTATGTTGACATACTACTACAGTCTACAGTGCTATTTTGAGGTTCACAAATTCCCCAATCAGATTTTTGTTTCCTTTTCTAGTTTTAGTTTCCATTATTCAATCACCGCACCAGTCGATAGGGTCAGACTGACATCGATTAGTGATCAGTCGTTTCGGTTTCTTATTGGGAAGGGAAAGGGTAAACCAAAAGATTGCAGTGAAAAAATATTTGAAACAGTGTAGCTTATTAGCTAGAATATTAGAATGAGATATTCCTGTAAGAGGCCTTTCAGGAAGATTGTCAATACACCATACAGTAGATATCTACCATACAAAAAGAGAGGGCAATAACTGCACCAATTCACTCGTGAAACTGTGGATAATGAAACTTGATCCGGAGCAAGCCAATGAATAAGATGTAACGTATTCAATCCGGTATGGAACTAAGACACGTTTCGGATAGATTAAGTGATGAAGTCCTAATATAGGATCACTGCGAATGCAACAAGGATATGTTTATTCAAAGCTAGTTGTGAATCAGCAAATGAGCTCAAGTTACATAGAATAAAGACCAACATGATTTTTTTGTTTCAACTAAAACTTCGAGACTATTTACAAGGAAAAGAAACTGGGAACTCCTGGGAGGCCATGATAAATCAGAGGCAGTTTGAGAAGTTTATAATTTCAGACAAGGTCTCCTTAGAACGCTTTCTTGTTCTGCAGGGGATCTGAAATGACTTGGGGTTCGAAATCTGGCTTCACATAACGAGTTAGCAAATCAGCATAATCTTCATACCGAGCAGTCATACGGAATCCCCACTTGTCCTTTATTTGGCGACACAGATTGAGATCCAGGTCTGAGATTAACAGGCCGTCTCTGTGACGGGACAGAGATGGGGTGCAAGAGGCATCAGGTGCTGATACATGGCTAGAACCATAGAAATGTCCGAAATCTGCATGTTGTGGCTTTCCATCTCCAGATGTGAATGGGTTTGGGAAAACCTCAGTGCCCACGCGATTGATTGAGCCAACATAGTAGCTATTTGCTATTGCTGCATTGCGAGCCTGGAAAGAGTATTAGACAATTTTAGTAGGAAACATTTGTGCAAATTACTTGAGTACTTCACGACTTACCTAACCAATGCCCAACACCTCAAAACAAAGGAGAACGACATGAACCAGAAACAGCTAACAGTATTTTTACAAGCTAAAACCAACCTACTTATCTGGTACTGATGATAAAAATCATCATCAAGTTTAGAGAACCAACAGTTGCTGGAGGTTTAATAAAGAAAGAAAGTCTAAACATATAACATGTCAGTTAAAAGTAAAGAGAACCAACAATGGAATACCTCAATTGGCCACATTGGTTCACTGAGTTCACCAACAGTTGCCGAAGGGTTAAAAACAATTTCGGCACCATTTAATCCAAAAGCCAGCCAGTTCAGAGGGTGATGTCTTCCATAACATATATTGACAGCTATCTTTCCATAAGCAGTCTCGAACACAGGATGCCCAGTGTTTCCTTCCATATAGTAAGTACTTTCATTGAAGTCGCCAACTCTGGGTATGTGGTTCTGCATCCAAAGCAATCATGTTCCAGTCATTCACAATTATGCATATAATAACCATCAAAAGTCTGTAATATACATTACCTTTCTGTGCTTTCCAATTATGTTCCCATGATTCCCAATTATAACTGCAGTATTCCAGAGAGTCTCACCATGTTTCACATCCCTCTCAAGAATGGGACTAACTATAACCATATTGTACTTCCTGGCAAATTCCTGAAGAAATTTTGTCGATTCTCCATCTATTGTCTCTGCAAACTCACACCACCGTTTCTCACGAGTGCAAAATGCAAATGGCATCGTCCAGGCCTCCTGCATGTTTTATACAATTTAATGATTTAATTAGACTTCTATGTGCTGCCGCTGTTTATTATTCAGGCCAGTAATATGAACATATAATACGTAAGTACCTGTAAACATAATATATTAACTCCTGAAGCCCCTGCAGCTTCAATTAATGGTGTCAATTTCTGGAAGATGGCCCTTTTCTGGTCCAATAATGGAGCAGTTGTTGGAAGGGCAATAGAGTTCTGAATCAGGCCGACTCTCACAATGCGAGGTTCTCTCAGTGACTCCTTTTCAGCACGAAATGAAAATGCCTAACAGTGAATAGTGAAGGAACAATATCAATTGGATGTGTGAACAGTAGAAAACATTAAGTAAGCAATTATATGATGCTGTAATGAAATTATGGTACTCTTGTCATGAACTTGGAGTAAAGCCACTACATGTCTAAGAGCATCTAACATGAAATCTTACGATTCTCGCTATAGTATTTCAAGCTATAAAAATACATGAATATCATAAAATGCATCATGCATTCACTTGCATATCATGCTCACTTGCTTCTACGTACTATCAATGAATGGTACTCTGGGAAATCTTAATACTTTTCACTTAAACACCCTTTGTTTTTAGGTGAGTGCTGGAGCCTATTTGAATGGCAAGATATCTACTTACGCTGCCAACAAGCATTTTACTTCTGTTCGTATCTCTTCTAATGAATCGATCAATGAAGATTGAGAAAGATTCCAGCTAATTTTACTTCTTTTTCTTTGATTAATTTCTGGTGATGAAGATTCCTATTTCAGTTGATTGACTCAGATAACTAAACTAGTGGTGTGTGGGAGTAAAATGCCGCATCATGATTGGGAATTTGGTTCGATCCATGATGACATGGATTTACCAGAGGCATCTTGCATCAATCAATTTAACTTGAACTGGTCAGAAATCAGCTAGACCAACTTGGCTGCCGCCGTGCCGTCTTTCTCTCCCATCGGAGTTCGGCTGTCCATGGCTACATTCTCAGACCAATCGACATGCACATGCCCTATTTGCCCCATCTGCAAGGTACTGTTTCTCAAAATCCCCAATTTCCATTCGATTGATTCAAGAGTCAAGATTTATGTTGTGTTTAATTCTGTCTTTTCTTCATTTTGATGTAAGGACCACGAAATGATCAATAGGTATATTATAGTTTTCATACCAACCAAACCATCTGATTAATGCTGCATAGAATGGAACTACTAGTATATATTCTTAAAACAGATAGAAACTGAACAAGCACAAACACTGACCAAATTTAGTATAATTAATATTTTGAGAAAAATTCATCCAATCTGAGTTTCTTTGCTTAGTGGATGTAGTCATGGTAATGCATTATTTATTCCTTTTCTTCTTCTTCATCGTGTAAACAGAGTCTGCTCAGATTCTTGCTGGTGGTAAAGTGCTTTTTTTCATTCTTCTCTGGCCAGCTAGCTGCTTTCTCCATTTCCATATGACCATATCCATCATCCTCATCATCCTTCTTGGAGTTGGACATGTCGGGGGGCTTACAGCTCCTGACGATGGTAAGTTAGTAGATAATTACTCTCTCATACTATAAAGTTATTAAGCTAGAGTTGTATCTTTGCAGATCATGCCATACGCCGATTGTATGGCGACTTAGGGCTTAACGTCCCCTCCACGGATCCATGTGGTTCGCAAGCGTGGGTTGGGGTTGCCTGCTGGATGTCCGAGGGCATGTTTAAGATTCGTTCCATGTAATATTCTTATACCTTCAGCATCAATTTTCTTTTGTCTAAAATGCATGTTTTAATATTTTTTTTTGTTCCGAAAAATATTACAGCAGATTGGTTAATCAGAGTATCCGTGGTAACTTATCCACCACCTTTCCACAACAAGTGGTTAGCATGTAAGCATCTTGAATTAATCAGTCTTATTTCGTTCTCTTTTTTATATAGTAATACAACATACTAATGTTTTCTTTGTTCAATTGCAGTGATCTTTCCGACAACTGTATAGAGAGTCCATGGGAGGCGTTATCCTCTCTGGAACATCTGGCGAGTCTGTAAGATTCCCTTTCTATTTCAAAATTTGAAAAGTACTTTGTATTTAAACAACTTTGTGTCATTATAGCATTTTAACTTTTAAGAAGTGTTGAGTGTTTATTGCAAGTATTTAGATTATTTTTCCAATTGTATTTCTGTGTTCTAATCGTGTTTTTGGCTTGGTCTTTCAAAATCTGTAATTTAATACTTGGAGAAGTTTGATTATACAAATACTAAAAATACAACTAAGTGAATACTATTTGTGAATTTTTTATACAATGTTTAATTAAAGAATACGACTGTCTAGACTTGAAAAATGAGAAAATGGCTGTGGAGTTTTGGCAATGAAAGAGGTAGTTTTTGGCGAACGATAATCGTAGAGAAATATGGTAATCCCATAAGAGAACGTGGTTGAAAAGAACAGGCAGTATACCAGAGTTACGGCATTGAACACCAGACTGACTTACTTAAGGCTAAAAGAGAAATATATAATTGAGTTTTCCCAAACAAGGAGGAATAAATTGTACGTGCAAATGTAAAGCTAGCTGGAAGATAGGGCATCAGAGGAAACACTTACTATGCAAGCCCTGTAAACTGGAGTACTCAAAAAATAGAAGTGCTCTAATCTATCAGTATAAAGCCTTTCATAATTGTTTAACGGAGGGGAGTACATGTATTCTTAAACGCAAGAAATGGGCTAGGAAATATGTAATTATAGATTGCTCCACTGAAAGTTCTGTCACTAGATGTATAGAAGATATAATGTATGCTTGGACACATGAGAATAAGGTGGTTTGTGCTGGAAGAGTAGTTTATATACTAAGTTGCGCCTGACCTCACAAGATAAAAGGATTTGCTGGTTGACTCACACAGAATAAAGGCATACATCTTAAAAGTGATCGACTTAGAAATGGTACATACGCAAATAAGCTCCTCGATACATCTCTTAGTCTTGACTCTCTTCCCTTTGGTAAAAGAAAATAATCCGACAAATTCAATGCAAAGGAAAGTGAAAGTAATCGCTTCTCGCATTATCCCTTTTTAGGTACAGTACATACTTAAAGCCAGGAGTTGGTGAGTAAAATAAGGACACAGAGTCTTGCCCTGGATTAACAGATTATGGTCTTAGTTAGGTCAGCTGCTAGCTCTCTTCATAGATATTTCCTTAGGAGCCATTTACTTTTCATCACTTTTCGTTTTGCGCACATTTGTTATCTTTCTTTGGTCTTGATTAAGTAATACTCTGGTACGGCTCTCATAAGTTGGGTATGCAGGTAAGAGGTCGGGAGAAGCTATTTAGTATACAGGGTTTGTTAGGGCTAAACATCTTGTAAGTAAATATGGTAAAACTAACGTGAAAAACACTCTTACTACCAAGAACTAAACCCTTTGCCTCTTCAAAATTATAGAGTGATACAGAATAAGAATAAGAAGAGAACTCCATGGCTTATAGGTAATGCAGAATGAAGTATACTTGCCGGAAAAGAAAGAAGCAAGCACCCCTATTTAATATAGATTAGTAAGGAATTGGTTAGACATTACAGTCACTTCAATACATGGAGCTCTTTCACTAGGCGTAAATCAAGTAATTAATTAAGCTTATCACTTTAGGTTGAGTTCTTTATGATTTGCTTTACCCAGGTATTACGCATGTGCCTGTCTTATGTAGTTATCCAATTATACTAGTCAATGAATTTAAAATTATGCGTGGGCAGATAGGCTAATCTTTCAGTGGATTCCTAAGAAGCACTCCGATTTATCACTCTCATAGGATACTTGATATAAAAGTACAGCGCACTAAACAACCTAGTAGATATACCACGGCTCCACCCTTTGTCTTAGAAAAGAAAGCTATGTACAAGCCATGTAGCAATCCTAGGGATTTGTGAATATCTAGAAGAACTAGCACTAGAAGTTGGAAATAAGACGGGGCTCCTGTTTATGAGGTATAGTTAAAATCTTTATATATCTTTAAGGCAAAAAGATTTGGGAAGAAAGGAATCGATGTATCTGCTAGCTCCACGCATACCCTATTTATATATATGACAAACCTAAGCCATATCTATACTTAAAAGAGCATTGTAGCATAAAGATTTAAGCAATTACAAACCCTTGTTTTAAGAATGTGTATTTATATTTTTTTCCAGGAGGATCAAACATAATAACATTTCTGGACGAATTCCTGATGTGTTCGATCGACTCGCTCATTTAACCATCTTGTAAGTTGTAAGCATTTTCAGAAATTGCATCGAATTGGCATATTAAAATTTCACTACATTAATGCTAATACTATTTCTATATTGTTAATGCAGGGACATCTCGGATAATTACATTTCTGGTCCTCTCCCTCCATCGTTGGGGAGAATGCGGAATTTATCATTTCTGTAAGTTGTTTACAGTTCTGAAAGAGACTGCCCTTTATTCAATCAGCCTATTTTATTTCTTCATTTTCTACCTTGCTATCTTCCTCATCTTTATTATTGTTGAAGCATTTATGGCTTGGAATTTAGCCGAAAGGACTCTATTATTTGTTGCCCATCTGAATAAAATTCTTGACTCATCGACATAAAACCTTAGGCCTGAAGTCTTGGGGTTTAATTGATTCTTGGACCCTTTTCCAGTCCACATCACACAAAAAATACCCACCTCATCAATTGGGTTGTATTTAGAGACCTTGAACATTCAACCATCATAACATCAACTGTAATACAGTTCATCAAACAATATTATGGTGCAGACAAAGGGTTATACGTAAGTGTGGGACATTTTTATAATTTCACTATCCTTTAAAGATCTTGATATACTTTTGTGCAGCCCCCGACTTTAATAATGTCCATATTCATACATTCTTTTCAACGATTGCTTGCTATACCTTACAACAATGTCTCTTTCTATTATAGTTCTGAACTATAATAACAAATATTGTTTAGTCAATCAAATTAATTAATGATTTATCAAATAGGGATAAAATGTTACTGTTTTATCCAATAAATCGATTTAGTGAGACTTACTCAACAATTCTTGTTGATATAATTTATCAAAATTAGTGAGAAGGAGAAAGAAACAAATTGGAAAGTTAATTTCCTAAAAAATGGTTGAAAATAGCAGACCTGGTGGTCGGATGGTCGATCCGGAGGTGGCAGTCTGGACTAAGACTAAGGTGAGGCTGTGGAAGGGATGACAAGTAGGTGGTGGTGCAGGGGAGGTGATAGTTGCAGGGAGAAGCCGGTTGGTGTTCGTGGTATGGTGGAGGTATGGTGGTCTGGAACGACAGAGGGCAGATGTATGGTGGTGGAAGGATGTTGGAGAGAGAAACAAATGGGGTGTGATTGAAATTTGATAAGAAGCAAATTTCTCATATGCAAAACTTGAATCTTAAAATTTAAACAAATTCTATGTACATGAATGAAATTGTCTGCTTATTTTTTTTAATTTTGTTTTTCCTTAATATACTTGAACACCATAATGTAACAGGTCTATGCAGAATAACATGCTCTCGGGCACTTTGGAGGTGCTCAAGAATCTCACAGCCCTTGAATACTTGTAAGTATGATTAATTAGTCCGTTTTACATGTTTTATTTACGTATATTAACAAAATGATAGTAACTAACTAAATCTCTTTTTTTTTAAAACTTTCCAGGAACATTGATAGCAACACTTTCTCAGGAGGAGTACCTGAGATTGTGTTACATCGTGATAATTTTCAGTAAGTATTTATTTTCTCTAATTTATTGTACATTTACTATAAAACTTTGATCTTAATTTTTAAATGTTTTGCAGGTGTATCGGGTGCCTGCCGACGAACAGTAGGAAACTATCATCCAGAAAGATGATAGGTGTTATTGCTAGCATATTTATTTTTGTTACTTTTCTTGTTATTGCATATCAGTTTTTGGTCTGGCGTACACCTCGGCAGGATAACCGGGTTAACCCGGCAGTAGAATTAGTACCCATGTAATTGTCTGTGTCAGTGTTACTGTGTTATTAAACAATATAATAAATCTCTTATTGTGCTTCTATTATTGGATCAGTTGCTTTATTGCTTTTTTATTCTTTGATTTTATTTCCAACAACCAAACCTTATTTGTTCAATTGGTATCTAAAAGTTGATTAGTCTGCTTATTGTGTTAATTTATTATTTAGTTATGAGTTTCTTTGTTTCCCCTTGCTGGTAATGAATATTAATTTTGTTCAATTGTATTGAGATGTACAATCATGACTTTAGTGTGCTCCTTAACTATTGGCCTGGCTCTCATTGGATCAGTTTCTTTATTGCTTTTTTATTGTTTGACTTTGTTTGCAACAACCAAACATTATTTATTCAATTCTTGTATTTAAAAGATTAGTCTGCTTTCCAAGTATAAAATTGTTTCTCCATTTTTTCGTCACCGGTTCTAAATAGTCTTCATCCATCTTCAATCGACCTTACAGCTCCCAACCCCCACCACAAAACGTTGCCTCTGTTCAATTGATATAAAATACAAAACGTTGCCTCTGTTTGCCCTTTGACAGACGATTAAGGTTCAGATCCATCTTACAAGATTCTGATTCAGTTAGCAGATCCAGCCATGGGTTCATGAAGGTTTTTGATCAAACCGTCTGTGAAATGTATATTTCCTTTACTTTCTCCCTCTCATTCAGCTCCAATTACAGATTCTGATTCAGTTTCATTTATTTTACATTTGTTAAATGCAGAAAGAGGGAGGTGAATCTCAAGGTGTTGAAGGTTCCACAGATCGAGCAAAAGGTAACAATGATCTCGCAGGACTCGAATTGTTTTTGCTGATTTTATCGTCTTCCCTGATTCATGCATGATTATGCTAAACCAAAAATGGAGAAATAGTAAGAAAATAATGTCTTCGCTGCTAGAAAGTCTTTTACATTAGCAATCTACATTTACATGAAGCTTTTTTTCCTCCCGTGAGAGTAAATTTTGTTCATATGCCATTGTATACACATTGGGACTAACCACACACTTTGTGTTGTTGATCTTGTTGTTGCCATGTATACATGTGGTCTGAGATGATGTCACATACGCTCAAACGAGTATTCATATAAAAATAAAATCTATATTGACTTCATATGATCAGCCTGGTCTCCTGGTTATTATGCGATGGAGCTAATCATGGTTAATATGCTCTAGAGGTACTACAGAGTTATTTTATTCGTCTCTTGTGGTATGAATCATATGTTATGGCCCGAATTGAATGTATTGCTTTGTAACCTGTTTATTTTTTTATCTAACTTTGTCAAGGTAAGACCTGATGGTGACGGTTGTAGCTATTGTTTATAAGTTCATATGTTGCTTTTTTCAATTAACTACCTTATGTGCCAAACCAGTGAAACCACTTTATGTAGGCTGGAGATATAAATCTATTTTTTTTTATATCTATACCTAAGACTAGCATAAAATGGATGCTCTTTTAGTGATGATTAAGTCTGTTATGAAAGCCATGCTACACGTTGGAGTTAAGAATTTTTTTTACAAAATCATCTATGCATAATTTTTTGCATGTCTCCTGAAAGTTGCTCATATAGATATTAGTTCCAGATCGTGTTTGCAATCGTATGATGTTTAAATGTTGTTTTGAATTAGCCCCAGATCCAAGTACAATATCCTGTTAATTCGATACAATTTTAGGTTGTTGCAGTTGAAAATCATATGTTTGTGTTGCCGGCAAGAATGAACAGATTGTACTTTTGTTCGCTTGTCAAGCATGATTTTGCTAAAACAAATTATGACTTTATGTGGTTCATGGTTGTGAGAGTGAAACTGCTACTTGTCAGAGCTGTGTCGGGAAGAGTATCCTGATAAGGTTGGGATTTTGTTGTGGTTTATGGTTGATGTGACATATTCAGGAAGTATCATGCTTGTCATACTTGCATATTCTTAGCACTCACTATCACGTATTCACATCTATAATAACATGCGGCTAATCTATTGGTTTCTTAGGAGCTTTATGATATTTTTCTAATGTCCTGGTTATACTTTTCAGGTAAGTGGAAAAGTAACACTACTCTGCCCGCACCACTGAATTTTTTTCTTGTCTCAGTAGTACATGGCATTTGATCCGAGGAGCTTGCAGCATTTTATTTGTACATGTGGAGCTTCCTCAACTATGTTGTGGTGTCGCAAGGTGTGTTAGAATGTAGATGGTTTTAAACGTTGAGGATCGGGTGAAAAAGATGCAAACATATGCACAACACACCTGCCTTGGTAGAATTCCGAGGCTGCTGGATATGGGGCGCTGCTGTAGAATTTAGCTGAGTGATGGAGGTAGGCAAGGGGCGCCACCAGCTTCGAAATCAGCGGTGGAGAAGTTGGAGGATGTTTTGATTGACAAGGAGGAGGAAGTTGTGGGTTGTGCTATATAAGGACTTTGTGTCTGCGGGTGAGGTTGCTAAGAATATGCCTTGTGGGCATGGTTATCATGGGGAGTGTATTGTGACCTGGTTGTTGTCGAGAAATTTGTGTCCTGTTTGTAGGTTTGAGCTGCCAACTGATGATGTGGAGTATGAGGAGGAGAAACAGAAGAGAGTGGTGACCAAGGATTTAAGCGTGGGTTCGACTAGCTCAGCTTCTGGCGGTGATCAGGAGTCTGGATTGCAGTGAAGTGCAATGGTATGCTAAAGCAACTGCGCTATTGAATTTTCTTTCTGTTTTTTCTATGTAGTAGCTCTTGTTTTTAGATTTCTAATTGGGAACCCTGTCTGTGTATTATTTTCTTGTGGAATAGGTGAAACAAATTTGTCTGGTTTTGCTTTTGTAAATAATAAAGTTTCGAACTTGCAATTAAAAAGAAAAAAGAAAAAAACACACCTGCCTTGGTATGTTTTGTGTATACACATGTTATAAACTTGATAGATGTTATATGTCAAGCTCCTTAAATTATCTAGGATACTCATTTTAAAATCAACGTGTCTTTTGTTGTCCTAGACTTGGAGATGTATGTTGATAAAAAATAAAAGACATTTGGAAGGAAAAAAAGAGTATTCTTTGTATAATCAAATGCTATGAGACATTATGCTTAGATGAGGAAGTAGATGCATTTATATGTACTACTCCCAACTTTTTGCAGAGCAGCACACTTGGTGCCTGGAATGCTCGTTGCTTCCTTTTGTCCTCGAATCATCGCTTGATTTGCTTCCCATTTTGTAAGTATTCCTATTTGTGGCATATTATATAACTGCCAATTTGAAAAATGACAATACTGTTTCTTGCTGTGTAGCCTGCTGTTATTCATGTTAATCAAACAATAGAGTTGAGGTTGCCTGTCATTGTTGGAGATGAGAGTGTGGTTCAACTCCAGGCCAGCAATATTGAACTAAGGAAAGGATCATACCCGCACACTAATGAATAACTTTGTGTATAATCTTTCAAATCTGTTCAATATATCACACTTCCAGTGGATCCTATACATTCTCGAGCTTTAATTGCAGTAGTTTGAACAGAGAATCCCATCAACTTTTTGACTCATCTGGTTCATCATGATCATTGCATCAGTAAAATTAACCCGACATGATATCTTGGTTGCTTGTGTATCTTGTTCATTGATTTGAATTGGATGGTTACAAGGATGGTGACGGTACATGCTACAAGGACGGGGAAGAAAAAAAGGCCAACAGGTGAGGAACCAAGGTGAAATCTCTCATTTCCATTCTTTGTTGTCTACACTAATTTTGCAAATTAGAGGTTTCATGGCTGTCTCTGGAATTGTCATTCCCTTCTTCGGTACACTCAGTTATCAATATATGAAATAAGTAGTTAAGATATTGTATCAATGGCAAGTTGGGTTTGTGCCTCTGAAAAATAACTTTTTTTTTGGAGTTTATTGTGGTGTTACCTTAGGCAGTGAGTTTATTCTTAGAAATAAGTAGGTTTAGATTATAAACTTTGGTGAGGTATGCCTGAGTTTGATGAATTGCTTTGAGGGAGCTTATTTATTCTTCTCTTCCTCATTGGAGCATGGCATTTTTTGCTAAGGAGGTGAACATATGGCGAGTGGATGATTGGTTTATATCTGGGTGACTTGAGAAGAAGTATTGAAATTATGGGATTAAAGAGTGAATGGCTTATAAGGGTCTTTTCCCCACTGC
>JAYMSP010005147.1:0-14384 GCA_036897095.1 Plantago elongata | reverse complement strand
TACCATGGTCTGTTCTGATTGTAGATACTTTGTCATTTTTCATGACTTCAAGCTTATTCAGCAAGTTTGGTATCTCCACCCTAGCCTCAGATTTTTGTTTCAGAAAGACATACCAGGTAAACCTAGAGAAGTCATCTACAACAAAAAGACCATACTTCTTGCCTGCATAACTTGTTACAGATGATTCAAAAAGATCCATGTGTAAAAGTTGTAGTGGTCTAACATAAGAATGCCTAGTGTTGGACTTGAAAGATGTTTTTGATTGTTTCCCAAATTGACAAGCAGAGCAGAGACCGTCCTTTCTGAATGTTTCTTTAGATAGTCTAACCACTAACTCTTTCTTGGCAAGCTTGTTCAAAGTTTTGAAATTCAAGTGACTCATTCTCTTGTGCCATAACCAGTGTTCTTTAGTGTGACCTGATTGACTCACCATGAGACATTCTTCAGTTGTGGCAAATTTCCAGTCGGTGACATACAAACTTCCTTTCTGCCTAGCAACCAAGACTGTCTGCTTTGACTCATTGTCAATAATTTGGAGAACTTCGAGTTTATTTTCACCGAATATCCCTTATCTGCAAACTGGCTCATGGTAACAAGATTGTACTTCAAACCTTTAACATGTAATACGTCAGAGATCGTAAAGGACCCCAATTTGACATTGCCAAATCCTATAAAAGGATTTAATTCTCCTCAAGCAAACCTGATGTTAGGTCCAGTATCTCAAGCCTCGTAATCGACCAAATTTTCTTTGTCTCCTGTCATGTGCTTCCCGCATCAACTATCAAATAGCCATTGAGCCTTAGTCAATTACACGTTTTGCACAAAACATGAAACAGGAGTTAGGTTCTTGCATTAGAAACAGAACAACTTAGACTAAGCACTCTTCCTGTGGGAATCATTTCGTAATGAATCTCTTTGGAGTAGGTTTTATCTACTTGGAACATAAGGAGGGATCTTTTAATCATTAGACTTCAAATCAATCTTCCTTCTTGGCATGTTCCTTGGTGTTCCTCGTGGTGGCTTCAGAGATTTGTTAGCTGTCTGAGAATACTTTTCAGCATGCTTAGCTTTTCTGACTAAGTTCCTTCTAGCCCTGGCATTCAGATTTTCAGTGGCTTGGGAATTCTTCTACTTTTGATAATTGCTCTAGCAACCCTGGCTATCCACCATCGCTCTTGTCCTTCCTTATATTGTTGCATTAGGACCTTTCTAATGTCGGGATAACCAATGCCTGTTTGAGCAACACTGGCTTTCAGAACATGATTTTTAGCAGCCTCACTAGTTTCTGTGTTCTTTCTGTATCCGTAGAATGGCACAGTAGGAAATACACCCAAATCAGCGATGCTTCCCTTTCTAGTGATACAACATTGTGGATGATCACATGTCAACAGATAATGTTTCTTTTCAGACACTTTTCCACAATCTTCTTTGGGACTTGTTGTTCCTTCAAAGGTTTAGTCACAATAGCTTTCCCTTTGTTGAGAGTCTTAGATTTCTGACCGATACTATTGACTTCTCTGGAACCTTTCTGTTGAAATTTTACAAAGGTCAACCTTTCATCACACTTTTTCAAAGGGGTAGAAATACTTGATTGAGCTTCAATTCCAAGTCCTCCTTTTTCAGAAGGATCTCTCATATATGAATGATCAATCGTGAGAGTGTCACTAGCTTTGACAAAAGATTTGAAGGACACTTCTTTCTTCTGAGATCTTCATTTTCAGAAAGAAGTTTCTTCACATTCTCACATAACTCATTCAATGCTAGTTCATGAGAATTTTTGTTCTCCAATATTTGAGACTTCAGAGAGGCTATTTCAACGTCCTTATTCTCAGATACCTTGGTCAAGTCAGAAACTTCTTTTTCAAGAATATCTTTACATTCTTCTAGAACTTTGGTCTTTTATCCGAAAGTCAAAAGTTATTTCTTATATCGGTCAGGTTCACTCTTGACCAACTCCAAATCATCAATGCCACCATCATCACTTTCCTAAAATAATAATTGTGATGTATTAGTTACCTCATCAGCTATAAGACATTCTTCAATGTTGGAGATGACTGGACCTACTATCTTAGAAACTCCACACAAGTCGTTCTTCTTTAGGCTAAAGTCGATAACCTCATGAGTTATCACGCACAATTCTGGTGATGGTAAAGTTGAGTCATCTGAATCTTCATTTTCAGATTCTGACTCAATATCCAGACCATCAAGTTGAATTTGGATATTCTTCTTTCTCTCTTCAGTGAGCAATGTCCTCTGAGTTCTCTTTAATGTTCTTCTCTCCTTTTTGTAATCTGTCTTAAGCTTATTTAAAACAGGACAATTACGTTTAAAGTGATCGGGTTTCTGATAATAGAACCAGATATCATTCCGAACTTCAGTGACTTTAGTACTAACATCTTTCTGAGCAGTGTTGTTCAGAGAGTTATTCATTTGAATGTTCTTGTACAGATGACAATTTGGGCCGAGATGCTTTTTCAGCTTCGCTTTTGCTTTTCTCTTTTCTATTTCTTGAGTAACATATTTCTTCATATGTCTTACTAAAAGAGCATTTTCTTCAGACACTAACTTGGTATCCTTCTTTTCAGAAGTACCTTAGGTAACTAGAGCAACACTCTGCAACTTTTTAGCTGCAGCCAAACCACGTTGGTGTGTCTCATAGTTTGTAGTGGCTAAATGCAAAAAGAGTTCCACTGCAGTGATATGGGGCATTCCTTGATTGAAATAAATATATTGCGTATGCTCCCATTTTTTGTTCAAACTTCTGATATTGGTTTTCACTTTCTTAGAATTTGAATATTTTTCACTTTCTCAAAGTACAGACATATCACTCATGAGAGTAGTAAACTGAAAATCAAGTTCTTCTAAAGTGTCAGAGGGACCCTGTTTGAAGTTTTGGAATTTTAACATCAATACTTCTAACTTGTTTTCATTGGTTTTCTCAGTACCTGCACAACTATCTTCTATCAGTTGCTAGGCTACTTTCGATGTCTTTGCACACCAAAGTTTGCACTATATGGGCTCAGGGGTCGATCGAATGATGATATTACAAGATTGACCATCCAAGCTGTGTCTCTTAACATCTTTCGATGTCCAGAGTTCACGAGGTTTATCTTCGTACTCAACTTGTCTAGCAGTGACACGGCCACTATTGCTAGTAGAAGTATAACTAACTTCAGCGTTTGTGTTTCTACGACCGACATATACTTCAATCACGTGCTTGAGTTGTCTGATTTTGATTTGGCCTTCCTTGATGATTTGAATCATCTCATCACTGATAGCTTCAAGATGTAGCATCATGTTGTTCTTTAATTTCTCTTAATTCTCAGGTTTAAGAACCTAAGCATCACTCAGAGACATACCTGCACACATAACACACAATTAAAAACATCCTCGTAAAGCGACAAAAACTCTACCTATCTTGAGGATCGAGGTTCAGTGCAAAAGGCTGGTAAACCTCTCGCTCAGATACCACTTGTTGGTCCAGATAATGGCAAAGGAAAAGACTAAGGGGAGGGGGGGGTCAATTGTCTTTTCAAACTTTCGTCGATAAACAGTCTTTCTTAGAAACCTTGGGGGTTTCTGATACTTAGATTTAGAGAGCGGAAGACCTTAAGCGATAGATAAACGTTAATGTGATTTTCAGTATTAATGTGTGTGTGTGTGTGTGTGATGTTGGAATGTAAATACAGTAAGTAAATAACACATCAACTTATAGTGGTTTCTGGAGGTGGCATAATCCACCAACTAGTCCACTTCAGCCTTTCTGAGACCTAGAATCCACTAGAACAGATAATTGAGTTCTCCTTACAATGTATCCTATTCTAAGATCCTTACAAACAAATGTTTCCCAATCAAATTTTCCATCTGAGTTGTTCCCTACCTTCTAAAGCCAAGTACTTCATTTTCTCAAGATAACCTCGGAGCTTTTCCTTGATTTCCCAAACCAAGTACTTCATGTACTCCACGCCTTGATGGTGTTGGTTATATGATTGTTGTCAGGCTTCTCTTTAAATAACTTTTCAGCTATTTATCTAGAGAGCTGGAGAAGAAATCACAACATAATATACTTGTTCATTATATGAAAGGATTCTCCTTTGTGACCTAAGTGTTGATGACTGTTCTAGAGAATGAACTTCAGAAAGGGTATCTGAGTGTTCAACTCTTTCACAGATAATCAAACTCTTGTTAAGGTTCAGGACACTTAGAACTACTAGTAATTCTTCAAGCTGTATGGTTGCAACTGTAAGCTTAGAGAATTGTAGTATGAATGCTGGAGAGAATGCTTGCTTGATATGAAAGTATGAGAAAAGTTCATGTGTGTATTTCTCAGCTTCCAAGTGTTGATATTTGTTGATGAATTTGAGAGTCGTTCGAATAATATCCGTTAGAGCTTCTTAGAATTCAATCCGTCGATATATCTAAATAATACTCAGAAGTCACTATCTCATTTTTCAGAGAGGGCTTGCTGGAGTGACTCGGTGTAATTAATACACTGTACTATTTCTTGTCCTGTAGTCTCAACGGACACATGTGCCTTTCTGAAAACTAGCAAGTTCATTGACTCAATAATGACATATCTTAAGAGAGGTGTAACGTGCCAAATGCACCATTGAACTGCTTTCTGAACATAGTCATTCTGAGGAGACTAATCCTATATGTCTTCATTAAACTCACACAATCTTCAGTCTTTAAATCTTCGATTAAACTCTTTGCTAGGATCCTTCTTCATGGCCTTCTTCGAAACATAAAAATTACATCTAGAGACCTAAAAAATCCTTATACAAGTTTAGCTAGACTAACATACTAAGTGATTTCCTCTTTATAATGTTCAAGTGAACCGATACTACTAGTCACCTTTCTGTACAGAACATAAATTACATGGTGGTTGATCAAAAAACACTAAAAGATATTCCTAACACATTCAAAATTGGATTCCCACAGGAAGAGTGTTTAGTCAAAGTGGTTCTATTTCTGAAGCACGAACCTAACTCTTGTTTCCTGTTTCGTGCAGAACGCGTCATGGACAAAGGCTCTATGGCTATTTGATAGTGGATGCGGGAAGCACATGACAGGAGACAAAGCAAACTTGGTCGATTATAGAGTATGTGATACTGGTCCAAACATCAGATTTGATGGTGGAGAATTAAATCCTTCTATAGGATTTGGCAACATCAAATTGGGATCCCTCACAATCTCTGACATATTACATGTTAAGCATTTGATATATAATCTTCTAAGCATGAGCCAGTTTGCAGATAGGGATATTCTTCAAAAATAAAATCGAAGTTTTGCAAATTGATTGACAATGAGTCAAAGCAGACAGTCTTGGTTGCTAGGTGGAAAGGAAGTCTATATGTCGCTGATTGGACATCTACCACAACTAAAGAATGTCTCATAGTGAAACAATCTGGTCACACTGAAGAACACTAGTTATGGCACAAGAGAATGAGTCACTTGAATTTCAAAACTCTGAACAAACATGCCATGAAAGAGTTAGTGGTTGGATTACCTAACACAACATTCAGAAGGACTGTGTCTGCTCTGCCTGTCAATTAGGGAAACAATCCAAAACCTCTTTTAAGTCCAAAACTAGACATTCATGTGTTAGACCACTGCAACTTTTATATATGGATCTTTTTGAATCAACTATAACTAGTTATGCAGGCAAGAAGTATGGTCTAGTTGTTGTAGATGACTTCTTTAGGTTTACTTGGGTTGTCTTCCTGAAATAAAAATTTGATGCTAAGGTGGAGATGCCAAACTTGCTGAACAATATTGAAGTCATGAAAAATGACAAGGTATCTGTAATCAGAACAGAGCATTGTACTGAATTTGTCAATCGTTATATAAAAGAGTTTTGTACCTGTAAAGGTATACAACATCAAATATCTTCAGTAAGGACACCACAACAAAATAGTGTTGCTGAAAGGAAGAATAAGACCCTTAAAGAAGTTGCAAGGACAATGCTAGTTGATGCTGAAATAAGTGAAATTTATTGGGTTGAAGTTGTAAATACAACATGTTACACTCAAAACCGACAAAACTCCTTATGAGCTTATGGTTGGTAGACCCCCTAATATAAAACATTTGAGGGTGTTTGGTTGTAGATATTTTGTTCTTAATAATGAAAAAGAATACTTGAGAACATTTCAACCAAAGGCTGATGAAGGTGTATTTCTTGGTTATTCTATAGATAACAAAGCATATAGATATACAACAAGAGAATAAAGAAGATTGAAGAATCAGTTCATATTGTATTCTATGAAGGAAGCATTAAAATAACCCTTGATGAAGAACTTTCATAAGGATTCAAGGACCTCCTGATTAAGGATTCTTGAGAAAAACCCTCAGAAAAGATAAACGATGTTATTAATACTGAGGATGAGTCTGACGAAGAAAAGCATGATGTGCCTAGTAACAACCAGTTGACTCTTATACAGGATGAAGAATTTCCTATGAGGATTCCAGAAATGGTAACTGAGAATATTCATTGTAGAGACCTTTCTGGGAATAACCTTTCTGAAAGTCGTATTCCAGAAATCTCTCACACTGAACAAGTGTCTGATATTTACCATACTTCTACTGTACAAAATATCATAGATACTGAAGAAGTATCAAGTCAATATCGTAGTGATTCACATTCAGATCATGTAGATAATGACCCTACTTGTTGAAAGCCAATTATGAAATGGATTAAAGATCATCCTGCAAAGGATGTGATTAGTCCAATTGATCAAGGTGTTAGAACTAGGTGTGTAATAGTTGAAAATGTTGATTCTCTCTTTGACTGTTTTATCTCAAACATTAAACCTAAGACTGTTGAAGATGCATTAAAGGATCAAGACTAGATCTCTGCAATGCACTAAGATTTTGATCAATTTGAGAGAAACAAGGTCTGGAAACTAGTTCCATTTGTAGAAGGAATATATGTGATTGGAACTAAGTTGGTTTTCAGAAACAAAATGAATGAATCTGGTGAAATAATAAGAAACAAAGCAAGGTTAGTTGCCAAGGGATTTACCCAGACTGAAAGCTTAGACTTTGATGAGTCATATGCACCAGTTGCAAGATTGGATACAATCAGATTATTTCTAGCCGTTGCAGCTCCTAATGACTTTAACATGTACAAGATCGATGTTAAGAGTGCATTTTTGAATGGTGAACTTGTTGAGGAAGTCAATGTTGATCAACCACCAGGCTTTGAAGTTTCCTAAGAAAGTAGGATGGTCAATAAGTTACAGGAAGCTCTTTATGACCTGAAACAAGCTCCAAGAGCATGGTATGTCACTTTGGCCAAATACCTTCTGGACAGTGGTTTTAAGAAAGGTGAAGTTGATAAACTTTGTTTACCTTAAACCTTGAAGGGATACTACTTTTTGTTCAAGTATATGTTGATCTTATTATATTTGGATCTAAAGACAAGTAACTTTGTGATGACTTTGTTGATCTCATGAAAAGCAAATTTGATATGAGCATGATGGGAGAATTGAATTATTTTCTAAGATTGTAAGTCAAGCAATTCAATGATGGAATATTCATTAGTGAAATAAAGTATGTAAAGGATATTCTCAACAAGTTTAATCAAAAAGCATTTGAAAAGAATGCCAATATACCTATGAGCATATGAACCAAAATGACTTATATTGAATCTGATAAGAGTGTTGAAGAAAATAAGTATAGGAAGTTGATAGGTTCACTTATCTACCTTACTGCAAGCGGACCTGATATTCAATATGCAGTTGCTGTGTGTGATAGATTTCAGAAAAATCTCATGCCATCACACTTTAACATTGCTGTGAAAATATTAAGGTATGTCAAAGAAACTGTAGAAGTTGGACTGTGGTAACCTAAAGAAAGTGGATTGAGTTTGGTTGGCTACTTAGATGCTGACTATGGTGGATCAATGATTGATAGGAAAAGTACTTCAGGAACTTGTATATTTCTGGGAATTAGACTTATCTCATGGTTTAGCAAGAAGCAAAACTCAATTGCTACTTCTACCACAGAGGTTGAATATATTGTTGTTTGTTGTTGTGCTACTCATATATTATGGATATAACAACAACTCAGAGACTATGGACTCAATGCAGAGAAAACTTCCATTTTATGTGACAACACAAATGCTATTACGCTTACTCAGAATCCCAAGTTCCGTGCTAGAACTACGCACATTGATGTTAGATACCACTTCATCAGAGGCCATGTTGAGAAAAACAATATAGAGATTCTAAAGGTTGGCATTGAAGATCAACTTGTAGATATCTTCACTAAGCCACTCCAGGAAAGTAGGTTTTTAACCTTAAGACATAGTCTTAGGTTAATTGAGTTTTCACATAACTGAAAAGTTCTAAATCTCTAAAAGGGTAACTAAGAATTTGAGAAAAGGAAACATGGTTCTAAAACAGCTATTCAGAGAACCTATGTGAAAGAAGGATGATAAGGTTTCTGAGACTTATGACTCAGAAAGCCTAAGATCATCTGGAAATAAAAGCCCAGAAAGACAGGTTGGTATGTTGTCCATAAGTATAAAAAACTAGAACTCAAATACTATGTACATGTCAATATTCTGTGGTACTTTCTGAAACAGGGAATTCAGAAAATCATTTAAGTCATGAAGTATGGGGGAACAAATAGTCCAACATAGTACATATTTTTGAGTGTCAAACATGTCTAGGGTTTTGTATTTTTACCATTTATATAATAAGTAACATAAAACAAGACTTGATCTCTAAATGATAAGACCAAAGGTCTTTATTCTGTCACACTAACAGTGACTTATGGATATATATTGTCAAAATTCATTAAGTGTACACTAGAACATTTGTTGATTAATATTATTGCAATGATATTCAACCACACATGACAGAAACTTGGTGGGGAAGATGCTATCCAAGGCTCACATTAAGAAGTTTCTCTATGCTGCACCCACTGGATTGTCTCCATTTGATGTCTTGGAGTTTTACAACTCTGCCCAAGTCTACACAAGGATTGTGAACAACGTTGAAGAACCGTTCATAAAATCCTAGGTTCAAGATATAGAAATACATCTTGGTTGTGATTCCTTCTGCAAGATCTTCCGTCTCAAGATTCGTGGGACAACATTTGAGATAAACACGAGAGACAAGATTCTGAATACAAGTGTCACAGTGATTTATGAAGAAGCAACTAATGACAAGATTGAAGATTGCCCTCACCTTTCATTCTACGAGACATCTGAACAAGACACGTCTTTGAGCACTAGAATATGCTGGCCAGCATCCTTCACAGTTGCTTGGATGGTACAATGGAGGGATTGAACAAATTAGTCTGGAGAGATGATGGTAATGGTCATTCTCCAGAAATAGTTGAATGACAGAGATAACCTTTTCAATTGGGGGAAATATCCCTCCATGAAGATTGTGAACAGGGTCAATGAATATGAACCAAAAATTGTTAAAGGTCGTGGTGACACCAAGTCTAATATGAACTATGGTCTGAAAATTTGCTACATTTTAGAGAAATGTGGAGTTGTGCTCAAAGAGTACATGGACATCCCAGTGACCAACATTATGTACCGATACGCTCATGAGGAAGCCTTGGAAAAAGTTGCCAAAGATGAGTTGGTTGCTCAGGGAGAAGGGGTATTTGAAGAGATACAGGTTGAGGTCCAAATCGCAAAGGAACCAAGGACCCATAAACCTAGGGTAAAGAAGAGGATACAACTTGTCATTGATGACACTCCTCAGCCATAGAGGGCAACACAAGTTGTTGAAGCCCAACAACCCCTTCCAACCCATATGGACTCCAGCTCATAAAGGAGATCCTTGAGCTTAGGCAAAATGCCAGAGCTATCTGTGAATCAGCTTAATGAAATCGATGGGTCTGTCCCAAACATTAACATAGACTCAGAGGATGATATGACCTTTAAATTGGTACTGAAAAGATCACGGATAGAGACTCATGGTGGAGCCTCTAGACCAGCTTCACTGACCAATAAAACCAAGGTTGCAGAAGATGAAATCCCAGAGAGGTCAGGTAAAGATGTCACACCCCAACAGGCAGATGAAGGCTTGATGGTGGATGACATCATGATGGAAGATTCTGACATTGCTTCCACATTAAGTTGCCAACAGACTTGATTGTTGAAGAAATTCATGCACCTGAGCAGGTTTCTCAACCTTTTGAGATAGATCAAAGTGAGACAGGTACTTAGAATAATCAAGTAGAGGAAAATTCTGAAGTACCAGAAACTTCAAGCCATGTTATGGAAGCCATAGTGCCTGATGATATACATGTAACAAGAGTAGTCTATATCTAACTTGTGAAACATTTGAATAGTGTTAAACTTATTACACATAAACTACCTTTGTTACAGACTTTCATGGAGACACCACAACAGGGGGAATATATTGTGCGTACCCCTCTGAATGAATAAAAGGTTTCTTTAACCGCTGCACCATAAGAACAAGAGCATGTGCAACAGGTAGTCAATTGTCTCTGAAAAGTAAAAAATTTGTACTTATCAAAATTCTTGTGTGTTTCTAACTTCATATTGTCTCTATACAAGCTCAAACTGAAGCTGTTGAAATGGTGGAAACATCACAAGTTCAAGAGATTCTAGAGGTTGAAAAACTTTCTGAAGAAATTGTTTCTGAGCCTTCCATTGTGGAGGTATGTAAAATAAGAATCATTTTCTCATTGAATAACTTGTGAAAATCAATTTGCTTAATCAAATTCTTTGCTTCTTCGAATAGGTTCATTCTGAAGAAAAGGTGACTGAGAACATTGTTGCGACCTCCAAATCACCTATGGAAATAAACACAGCCGAATTGGCTAAGTCACTAGAAAGGTTGCTAGAGACCACTCCGATTTCTGAAAGAATTGTTTCTGAGCTTTTTAACTTGGAAGTAAGTGAAACTCTCAGAAGTACATATCTTTCCAACACCCTTATGTAGAATATTTCTAAGAATTAAGTTTGATTTTAATTCTTAGGCTCAAGCAGAAATATTGGTTGAAGAGGAAGCTGCCACTCCTCTCACCACAGTATCTGAAGCACCTATTGCTCTAGAGGTCGAAGAAAATGAGCACAGTGTTGATACATAGGTATGCTCAGAAATACAAAGACTTCTCTATTCATAGATAACCACAAGTACGTTTGAATAAAACTAACTTGAAACCTTTCTTTCAGGCTCATGTGATACCAGTGATTGATGTGGAAGCACCACTTGATATGCTAAAGATTTTTTATACAGTCACCATGAAGAGACACGTCAAGTGTTTTACGCAGTGGTAAAAGCTCTGAAAAGCTGACTTAACAGAGCTTGCCAAGGTGATTGACCACAAAGAAAGGAGGGCAAGCGCCTTCGATCTGGAGAATTATGTTCATGATGTGTTTCCCATAGAGGATTACTCTCATCATATGCTGATGCATGACGATTTTATTTATGATGTTGGGAGGAAGCTGATGGATGCCTTCATTGCTGCAAATGAAGAGACCAGAAGGCAGATGGCTCTAGACCCTCCATTGCCCCAAACACTCAGAGTTTATCCCTCTGAACAAAAGGAAGTAAACGGGCAAAGGATTACACTTCCTACTATAATCAATCTGGTTTCAGATGAAGAGGAAGAAACTGATGAGAATGACTTGGATTCCTCATCTAAACATCTAGAAGGCGGTGATAATAACAATCAATCTGATGATGAAGATGATGATAGTCTTTCACCAGGGACTAGTGGAATGGAACAAGGAAAAGCCGGAACAGGGACCTCACCTGCTCCAGACTCTACTCAGAGAGACCTACCATCATCACAAAATTCACGACCTCCAGCTCACCAACAAGACCAACAGAACTCAAACGATCAAAATCAACAAGCCGACTCATCTGAAGAACTTAAGGTTGTTGAATCTAGAGTTGCAAGACTCATAGAAATGTTGGAAGAAGAAAATAATCTCAGTTAAGAGTACCAATCTCTGATTGAAGCTAAGGAAGCCTGATTGCTGATAATTGAGGCAGAGAATTCCAAGGAGAAGACACTCCTTGTTGAGAAGCAACAATTGAAAAGAGATATCGATGCCACGGCTGCAGAGTTGGACGCTCTGGTGACAAATGATACAGAGCATGACGCTAAGGCTGCATCAGATAGGCCACTTATACCATCATCTCAGAAAGACAGCGCCAAGGGTAAAGATAAATGGATGCTGAGCTCGACAACATTGATCAGAATGATCACATCTATGAGAGCAATGATGATGATGAGACACATGATATGGCTGCAGAAGAGGATGCAATTCTTCTCATCCATTACAAATGGGAATTTCTCGCTCCACACATCTTCTCATCACCTGCCATTACATCCAGAGACGGTAAATTCCTCGGAAGAAGTACTGTGTTTGCAAAGCTGCGATTTGAGCTAGTTACTGTAGATTCCCAGGTACATTCATCTGTACCATCTGACCTCAAGTCGATAGCTAAGCTCTTGCTACACAGAGCCACTAGTATTGGATTGGCTCAGAAAGATCTAGGCATGGTCCGACATGAAGACTGACAACGCCAACAAGTCGCTTGAGGAAGAATACTATGCTACTCAGAAAGCAGAGGCCATCTACCTTCCACTTAAAGAGTTGAACTAAAAGGAGCAATTACTCTTTAAAGAGATTCAAGAGCTCAGAACTGAAGTCCAGAAGCTTGTCCAAGTTCATAAAAACCTACATAATAACTTTGAGTCACTGTCTCACTCGTATGTTAGTTTGAGTCAATCACTCATGACTATGGGGAAAGAGAATCAACCTGCCCAGAAAGTTATAGGTAGGAAGAGAAAACAACTACCTCCATCCACAAGTCAAGTTCTAGAAAATGACACACCTTCTGAAGAACTCCAGGTTCCAGAAACCAAAGTTAGATCCTCTACAAGGCTAAAGAGTATAATAACTAGGGGTTCCAAGGACCTTGTTAAAGCTGAACGAAATAAGCCTTATGAATAAGAAGAAGAAAAGGAAGAAGGATAGTTCCAAGGTCAGGAAACCTGTCAATCTTCTATTAAAAACTTTAACAATGATGATAATGATGAGACTGATACAAATTAGCATCCACTTCAGAATAGAAGAGAAGTGGGTAGCCTTCCTGAGCCACCACTGGTTGTTAAACCAATCAATGCCAGAATTCCTTCTAGTAATACAAGTCTATCCAAGGTAGATGTTCCAGCACAACCCCCAGAAAGCATGTAGATCTGGAGAAAGGTCTGAACAGAAAGAGGCACTGGGACTTACAGATTGGCAGAGTTCAAGAGAAAGAACAAGAAAGACCATATGCTGCCTAGATTGATTATGTCAATATAGATGACAGTCAATCAGCCTACAGATGCATACATCTTCATAATGGTTACTGGATTCTTGAGCTACAACATCTGCTACTGAAGAAGAAGTTTCCAGAACCTATCTACAATCAAATTATGGCATGGAGAACCAATAAGCCTACACTGCTAAATCCAACAAACACCAATTGATGGCTTGATTATGAGGTTTACATAAGGACTAGGGCTATGAAAAAGCCATTAGATTTTGTCTGTCCTTATTCCAAGCCTGACGATACATATGACCAGGAAATTAGATGATACTCCCAGCAAACAGAATAGACTAGGAGTTGAACCTTATGAGTCATTTTACATGACAAAGGAACAATACCTGGATAATATTGCATACCTGGAGGAAATCTACAAGTATCATTAGCTGTCACTGCTGAAGGTAAACAATGCATGGGTATGGGGCAAATATCGTTAGGTCAAGAACTTTGTTAAATCTAACAAAGACCCTGCCAAGACTTATAAGGACATTTGCGAATTAGCCAGAAAGACAAAGCTCTCTGTCAGAAAGCTTCTACATGAATATGTTGAAGATTGCAGGAAGGTTGATAACTAGATGCTGAAGATCTTGTGGTTTCTGAACCAAGGTTATTTTGAAGACTTGAAGACTAGTATGTTAGAATGTCTTACTGGAGCTTGGATACTCCGGTTGTCCTAATTTACATAGTATTTTTTGTAATTCTACTGACTAAATTTCATTGTAATACATTTTTAAAAGTCATCTTATGTTCTGTAATAGTTCTTTCTAAAGATCATACTCTCAGAAACCATTTATAAGAAGATAACTTGTCAGCAAAGATCACTCCTTGTGATTTGGTTGATGTTTACTTTCTGCACTTAATTTAACTGATTGAATATCATTTGAAATGATTAAGTAGTGGATTGTTTTCACTTCCATGTTTGTAATAGGACTTTGAGATAGTCATGGTTGACTGATCAAAAAGGGGCAAATTTGTTAGAAATATATGGTAGTATTTTTGATCAATCACCATATGACTTATCTTTAGTACAGAAAGGTGACTAGTACTCTTAGTTCACTTGAACAT
>JAYMSP010005146.1:0-14389 GCA_036897095.1 Plantago elongata | reverse complement strand
TATCCATTGTGCTGAGTGTAAGATCTACTCACTCTAGATCTGCTAAACATTGTCCCGTTGGGTAAAAGAATAAGAAGAAGATGATGAGCATCCAATCACCAATCAACTTAATCATATTGCGGGCCATTGGGAAGGGTAATTATTATCTTGGACACCGGTTCGACTCCTACAAAAATAGAACTTATACGAAGAGCTTATACGATTATGCATTCCGATTATCAAATGATGCCGTGAGTTAATGAAATTTACTCAATACATATTTAAATGTTCACGGTATTGAATTTTCAACATCATTAAAAAACATAACAAGTCATTTCTAGCTAATATTAACACAAGTGTATAATGCAATCAAATGTTTACTAGGTATCATTCACTAGAAATATACTACATCAATCCTAATTTTAACTTTTAATTTCTTAAATACAGAATATTTCTCGTACTTTATTCATTATAAATTCGAATTCATTTCACTACCTATTATACCTTTACTTATTTATCATTATATATTTTTCATACTCTATTTACTTTTCTTATAACTTGTGCCCCGCTATTCCTTAAGTTGATTGCGAAACAAGAAGACTGAAGATTATGCATAAAAGGATCAACAAGTATTTAGTTACGAGGGGTTATTTTTTACTGGAATTTGTTTTACACGACTAATTCAATCGAGTACTATCAAATTCTTTTTCAGGGTGTGACTTTATCACCAGTGTTTTTTATATTAGTTCCAATACTTGAACTCGAAATCTTATTAAAGTGAATTCAAATACTCCCTCCGTCGTAACTTCATCTTCTCGTATTCCATCTTGATCCGTCTCAACTTCATGTTCTCATTCCTTAAATGAAAATTCTCTTTTCTATTTTATTCACTTTTTTTCCTACTTTATCACCATCTCTTTTACTTTATTCATTATTTTTCCTACTTTATTACTATTTTATACACTATTTTTAATATTTAAATTCAATTTTGTAAGAGGATGAATTCGAAACGGATGGAGTATATTTTGTACCACTTAAAACGAACCCGAGTGAATATTTAATAAGCTCCGCCTATTAATTAAGTTATTGAAAATTGGAATTATGTGATTGCGTAATTTTGCATGCAATTTTTTATAGAGCAACGTGCGCCATTTAATTTGTATTCTACATAGCCATCATCAATTTATCATTTTATGGAGGTGGGAAGATGTGTCATCGGTGGGTCTTTGATTTAACCAACTCACCAATTTTGCACTTCATTTCGTCTACGTACTAATTTTGCCCTTTAAATTGTATTCTACATAGCCATCATCATTTTATCATTTTATGGAAGCGGGAAGATGTGTCATCGGTGGGTCTTTGATTTAATCAACTCACCGATTTTGGCCTCGGGATGAAAGGAGAGAAATAATAAAAAATATTACTGAATTATAAATAAATAATGAAAAATGTAAGTAAATGGTAGAAAAATATATGGATAAAATGATTGGAAAATTTAGCACTACTGAGAATTAAACTTGTGATCAATTGGCAGATGAAGATTTAATGGAATATTGGTGCACCAACTAAGTTGCACCAATTTTTTTCATAATTTATTTTTGCTAAATATATTACTATTCATTAAATTTTTAGAAGGAGTATAATAGGCATTTCATGTTTAAAATTGAGGGGAATCGATTACGATTTTTTGCGTGTATGTAGGTCCGTCCCGGCCAGTAGGTTGTATTGTTGCAAGTATTTGTGAGTAATGTAATTTGAGTTATGACAGAGGTTAATATAATTTGTGCAGAGCATGATGAGAATGAATTGTTCCATCATCATGTGGCTCGATTCATGGTTACATGCAGAAACAAGGACGTTGCAACGACTGCAACTCATACTATATAAAACTGCCTCTCTTCTTCTTCACGTGAGTTTTTGTCGACACCACCAATTAATGATTGAACATAAACAAATCTTTTTTGTCGATCAATTTTATATGTAATATTTTCAATATTTTCACCTCTAAAATAATTTTATAATATTCTATTCGACCCATTAAACTTAAAAATCATGAACCCACAGCTGCACTAAGGGCCCCGGAAAATTTGGGGCCCAAACTTTTGAAGCATCAATATATATTTTGTAGTTATGTTCATAGGTTTACTGGAATATGTTGTGGTAATTAGATACTATTAATAACCGTCTTGGACACTATGCATCATGGAATACGAAAAATATACCGATGGACATGATGCATATTGTCCAAGACTTTTTTTTATTAACCACATTAAACTAGAGACGGATTAGCAACGGATATGAACATCCACTACAGTATTATAGATTTCTCTTAGTGCCTCGACTTTAATTAGTAGTGTGATATGGAAAAAAAAAAGGAGAAGAATGTGTTTGTACTTAATGGTTTAACAGGGTGGAAATTAAGGATCATGGACGGGCCTTTTTCTATGGGCCATCGAAAGTCACTATCTGGTACGAGTGGATAGAAAAGCATGAAAACTCGGTATAAAGATCAATTCCTTAGGCATGGGCCACAATAGTACTGGATTATTCCGGACTTCTTGTTAAATTGCACCCGGGTAATTTTTATCGCATGACACAAATGATCCATGAACTACATGTGCAAAACTATACACAAAATAAATTTATCCCATAAATACAAAGTTCTTATAATCAGTTGTAAGAATGACAACGAAGCGTATCTCAGTTCGTAAGACGTATCACATTTAATTAATAGGTTGGGGTTCAAAGAAAAAAATAGTTGTAAGAATGAGTACAAAAACAATCATATCCCTCATGAAATTAAGTTGTGAAATGAAACTGAGACATATCATGGTACAATTATGTTTTTGCAACAGCTTAAATTGAAGTGAAATGAATTGAATAAAATCAATTTGAATGACGAATTGATCTGAATTAAACTGAAATTAATAAATTTTCAGATGAAGGCTTTATTCTCTTCATTTGCAAACTCATTCAGTTTAGTTGAGTTGTACTTAAATGTATTTTTAATACAATTTAATTTTGTTAATTTAAAATAATTACAATTAAATAGAACATAACCTAAATATATAGTATATTAAAAGAGAGAATATATCTAAATAATTTCATTAGAGATGGATCTATATTATTAAAAATTATAAATATTAATTGTAATGTGTTTACTGTCAATAAAATGTATACTTTCACGTGGAAAACATAAAAACTATTTTCCTTTTTATTGCAACATAAGTTCTACAAAGACGATATCTCTACACTCAATGTGGTCTAATTATATTCGAATTACCTTTGAATTTGTATGGACTCTAAATAGATACAAATATCATCTTGGTTCATTAAAAAAAAAATCACACTTAACAGTAAAGGCGATATTTCCCTGAGTAACTTTTATCATAGTTAATAAAATTCATGCCTAATTAGCTTATTACCCTTATTTATTAGTAAGAGCAAAGAACCTACAGTTTTTATCTTGAATGGTAAACGCAATTAGTAAACGTATAAAATGTATACTTTCATATGAAAAACACAAATACTGACCACTATTCCTTGTTGATTGATCACATAAGTTCTACTATCAGGACTAATTGGTATAAAATTTGAATGAGCATTTAGATGGATTTTAGTGAAATTGTGATTGGAATGAAATTGAAATGGGGTTATTTGAAGTGTATTTTAGACCAAATCACTGTTCATCGAGTCAAATTGACCGATTACAATTGTTTCCCAAACATCCCGAATATCTCTATACTCAATGTGGTCTAATTATATTCGAATTATCTTTAAATTCGTATGGACTCTAAATAGATACAAATATCATCTTGTAATTTGAGGTTGTCGCAACTTATTACAGTAGAGTGGAATTTTTACGCACCCAGACAGGTGAATTCCCAAGCTACCAGCTCCCTCTCATTCTGCTGCCTTCTTCAACCTTAATTTGAGGTTTGTTTCTGCATTTCCAGTACATACACTTGACACTTGACTTGGATTTTGTTAAATCTCAACTCATCTAAACAGCAGGTTAGCCGATTACTTACTTTTCTTTGCCCCTTTACCTTTATTTCTAATTCTTCTTCTTCTTCTTCTTCTTCTTCTTCTTCTTCTTCTTCTTCATAATCTACGACAGTTATTTCTCATCAGTAATCAATCAATTGAATTCAGATACCCATACTGTTTGCCCTTTTTCGTTGCTGCCTGTAGTATAATGTACACTTCCAAGAACTCTACAAATGTACTAATTACTATCTTGATATTTGACAAATATTTCACCAAGCTAACAATTTGGGATGATCAGTTACATTTCTATAGTGTAAACAGATGAAGGGTTCATGTCAAGGCTCACCAAGCTGGGTATCTAGTTGTCAAGTTGGTGTTCAAATTTAAAGTACTCCATTCTTGAATTATTGCATAGCTGGTCAACTTGTTCATACTGCCAAACTTACTAGTATATCTGCTAGCATTTATGTATGGGCCTATCAATTACCATTATTTTACTACTCCTATTAATTATGGATCAGGATCAGTTTTCTGTTTCTGTTTTTGTTTTTCATCCTTCTTTGATCTTTCCTCTAGTCCATCTTAGCCCAAAGTTGACTACTAATCTAGCTACTTGCTTGTTTTGGAGCTATGTACTCATCTTCCCATCAAATCTTCCTATCAGATTATGCAATTTTTCGAAGCCATTTGTAGCCATTCTAGCCAAGAATGATTCTTTCCTTCTTGAAAACATGTCTTCTTGTCTTAATCCTCATTCATTCTTGCAATGCACAACAGGGTGATCCTACATGTAACCCTTCTTCATGTGGAAACATTCACAACATTAGCCACCCTTTTCGATTGAGAAATGATCCGCGAAACTGCGGTAATCCTGACTATGAACTCTCCTGCGAAAACAACGTTACGATTTTGTACCTTCGTACTCAACGATATGCTGTTCAAGCAATCAATTACAGCAACTATACCATCCGGGTTGCTGATCCTTCCATAACTAACGACATTTGCTCGTTCCCTCGTTATTCCGCATTCGAGTGGTCACGCCCCCTAGGTGGCCAACAGTATCCTTACTCCTCGTTCAACTACCCGAATACAATAGAAGGTTTATCACCTGATCTTGTAGAGCCTGCTACTTTTTTGACCTGTCCAAATCCACTCAACAATTCATTCTTCATTGGAACTGATGACTGCGTTGCCGGTTCGAATTCGTCGAATAGAACGTACATGTACATCAGGGCTGGGAGCTTGGTTACATCGAGTATCGGAGAAGGATGTAGCGTTGGCCTCATGGTGATGATATCGGCGCAATTTCAAGATTATGACAATGCCACACTGCCAGAGTTCCATCAAGCTCTGGTGTTTGGATTCGAGCTGTCGTGGTTTGCTAGCTTATGTGGTGCCAGATGTGGAAGAACCGGAGGAACTTGCATCTTGAGTGCCAATGCACCTCCTTTTTGTCTTAGTCCGGCAACATGCACCGTCGATACTTATTACAACTGTGGTTAGTTTGATTTGTTAAACTGTGTATTGCTTTTTTTAGATTGTATCATTTTTCTTCTTTGTTGCCAATATAATCCTTTTGGTAATGCAGATGTACTGGTGCTCCGGATCTTGGCTCAAGCAGCATGTTAGGTTTCTTTCACTATGTTTGAATTTTTTTTATGAAATCATATTATGGTATTTCTTTACCATTTAGGACAGTACTATATACTTTGACAATTCAAAACTAAATACAAAAGCTTTAGATTAGAATTATTGCTTGTTTACTAAATTGGTGTATTTGCATATTGCAGTTCTTCTACGTTATGAAGGTCCCCGTGTGGTTGCAGGTTCGACTCAATTAGCCTCTAGCAAACATAATTTTCATACTTACCCTTGTCTGTTACAATTAAAAACAATTTGAGACTTGCAAAATATTACAGGGATAATTCTCGCATTAAGGATCATTGGGATGCCCATATTCTTTGGATTGCTAATATACAAATTTCGTAGAAGACATATGTCAATGTTTGATGCAATTGAAGGCTTCCTTCAAACTCAGAACCACATGACTCCTATCAGGTACTCATATTCGGATATTAAGAGAATGACAAAAGGCTATCGGGAGAAACTAGGCCAGGGAGGGTTTGGGTCTGTGTTCAAGGGAAAGCTTCGCAGTGGCAATGATGTGGCGGTGAAAGTTCTGAGCAGCAAGACTAATGCAAGTGGACAGGATTTCATGAACGAAGTCTCAACCATTGGAAGGATCCATCATGTAAATGTGGTTAAACTTGTTGGTTACTCTGCAGAAGGATCCAAGCGCGCCCTTGTGTACGACTTCATGCCAAATGGTTCTCTTGAGAAGCATATTGTCGGTAACAGTTCATTGAACTGGAAGAAGAAGTATGAGATTGCTGTTGGGGTGGCTCATGGCATTGAGTACTTACATCGCGGATGTGACATCCAGATCCTCCATTTTGACATTAAGCCTCATAACATACTCCTTGATGAAAATTTCACTCCTAAGATTTCTGATTTTGGGCTAGCAAAATTCTACTCTACTGATAAGAATACCGTGACTCTCACTGCTGCTTGTGGAACACTAGGTTATGTTGCCCCAGAGCTCATCAATAGAAGCATAGGAAATATTTCTTACAAAGCGGATGTGTATAGTTTTGGAATGCTTCTGATGGAAATGGTTGGTCTGAAGAGGGACTTGGTAGAAAATTGTAACGACTCCAATATGTTCTTTCCGTATTGGATTTATGATCATTTAGACAAATGGAAGGATGTTGAAATTGGAAATGTTGATGAAATTGTCACTGATAATGATGATGATAAAATGACTAGAAAGATGGCCATAGTTGCATTGTGGTGCATCCGAATGACTCCTGATGAGCGTCCCTCGATGAGTAAAGTGGTGGAAATGCTTGAAGGTGAAGTCGGATCTCTGGAAATTCCTCCTCATCCTTGTGCAGCCCCCCGTACTATTTTGCAGTTTGATGATCTAACCTGGGGAACAGATTCAAATACTGGTTCTTGATCCCTACTGTCTGAATCTTGGGGAAATGTGGAAATCTCCAATCCATTTATTTACTTGACCATCAGTTACAATATTTTACTAGCCACAGATTTAGTCCAACGTGTTGATTTTGTATTTACTGTGCTTACATGTCAATTTTGTAAATTTGAAATTATAAGATATGGCACCTGGGAATATTGGATGTGTTGTGCTTACATAAAGCAATGTTTTTCAGTTTTCAGATGTTAATGAAAATAGCAGCCAAACTACATCGCTGCCCCTACTTCCATTCTGATGAATCTCTTCTCCTGCATACCTTTATATCTTTGTTGCATCTTTCAGACCAGAGTCTTAGCTTCTCTAGAACAGGACCGGGTGTCGATTGTGTACTAATTGAATGCTTCATCTTCCAGTGAAGCCATGAGGCATGAATCTTGCTGTAGACAGTGGAAACAAACCTGCTATAAACAATGAGCACTTATAGCAACATTGAAAGCAGAGTGCCCAGAAACACTAATAAATTGAAAATTTTGCATATATGATCTGAAACAATTAATTAATGTCTTGGGCTTTTAGAGAAGCGGCCCAGCCCAGCCCATAACCCAATGAAGGAACCCGGTTTGAATTAGTAAGAGTGAGTTTTGGGCATTAGTATTAAATTAGGTCAAACATACTTTTCGCAAGGCAAGATCACCACCACCATTCTGCTCTAACCGCTCCATCCTTCATGCAAATATGCTAGCATTAGCTTCATGCATATGTACCCTTAATTATATTGGTGCTCACACTTGCATTCTTCTGGTGCTCACACTTCCATTATGCTCTAACCGCTCCATCCTTCATGCAAATATGCTAGCATTAGCTTCATGCATATATGTACCCTTAATTATATTGGTGCTCACACTTCCATTCTTCTGGTGCTCACACTTCAATTCTTCTTCTCACACTTCCATTATTCTTCTTCTTTTTGCCAAATATGGATAATGATGGTGATGATAAATATTTTGTCGACGATGGTCTTGGTTGGTTAGTGAATGAAGAGAAAGGTGATCGATCCGCATCCGAGTCAAAAAATAGCAACAACGAACATGAAAGCGGCAACTACCCTTCTACACCACGTGAAAGCACCATCTACTCTTCTACAGACGGAGAATTCATCTACTCTTCTACAGACGGAGAAGAAGAGGAGGTTACAAGCAAACCTACGGAGGAGGAGGATGATGATGAGGAGCATGAGGACGGAGAAGAAGAGGAGGTTACAAGCAAACCTACGGAGGAGGAGGGTGATGAGGAGCATGAGGAGCATGAGGAGGACAATGAGGAGGAGGAGGAGGATACAAGCAAACCTGCGGAGGAGAAGAAGAGGAGGTTAGACGGAGAAGAAGAGGAGCACGGAGAAGAAGAGGAGCTTACAAGCAAGCCTGAGGAGGAGGATGAGGATGAGGAGGAGGATGAGGAGGAGCATGAGGACAATGAGGAGGAGAATGAGGAGGAGGAGAAGAAGGAGGACAATGAGGAGGAGAAGGAGGACTAGAAACGAGAGACGGTTTGTTATTTCTAAGTCACTTTTGGGCTTCTAGTTTAGTTCGTTAGAGACGATCTTTGTTATATTTCTAAGCCACTTTTGGGCTTTTAGTTTGTGAAGTCCAAAAAAGTTCTCCGAGAGAACAAATTCTAAGGATATGTAAGAATTTGGATTAGAACAAATTTTAAGGATATGTAAGAATTTGGATTAAAACAAGATATTATCTATGTATTTTTAGCTAATTATGTTGACAATTGCATGGATTCTGAACTAATCAATCAGCCATAAAGTTGATACAAATCAGCTGAGATATACAAAATTATCAAACCAGGAAAGCTGTACAGAACCTGGATGTGACAGTTGCTATTTAGCTAGAAAAATTGTAACTTTACATGCCGACGTTATATCTGCAATCATGACACTGATTTGCTCAAACAATCTGTCTTCTGTTTGATCTTCAGTATCACAAACCTGCAACAGTGTCCTGCTGATCATGTACATGCATCTGAAGCCATTACCTTGCATTACCTTAGCAGGCCAATGCAGAGGATTTTTCGTCAGGTGGTCTTTGACATCTCCTTTGAACTCAGCTACTGTCTCTTCAGCTTTGTTAGAGAGGTCTTGCAGTACCTCCTTTGAGCTTACACCATTACGAGAAAACTCATGCAGATACTATTTTGCAGTTTGATGATCTAACTTGGGGAACAGATTCAAATACTGGTTCTTTATCCCTACTGTCTGAATCTTGGGGAAATCTATAGACATCCACTCCATTTATTTACTTGATCATTTACAATACTTTTAGTAGCCACAGATTTAGTCCAACATGTCGATTTTGTATTTACTGTGTTGCCATGTCAGTTTTTGGAAATTTGACATTATGAAATATGGCACCTGAGAATATTGGATGTGTTGTGCTACATAAAGCAATGTTTTTCAGTTTTCAGATGATAATGAAAATAGCAGCCAAATATTCTTTCCCTCCATCTCCATGGGTTTTATCATCAAATTCGTTCTAGAATTCTTGTAGTTCATAAAGAAGATTATGGTTGTCGCGTTGTGGTTTATACAGACGAAGCCTTCTGATGGATGTTAGATGAGTAAGGTAGTCAAGACGCTTGAAAGGTGATCTTCTGTGCGAGCAGAAGCAAACTACATTGCTGCCGCTACTTCCATTCTGATGAATCTCATCTGTGAGACTCTTCTCCTGCATACCTTTATATCTTTGATGGATCTTTTCAGACGAGAGGCATAGCTTCTCTACAACAGGACTGCGTGTCGATTGGGTACTAAATGAATTGGCTAGATTTATACATACACTGCACATGTTTTGACATCATCAATAGAAATATCCTAATATATAAAAGCTTCCAATAGTTGAGAAAAGCTATAAAAAGTTAAGACATACCAGGCATATATTCTCGAGTCTACAAATAAGAAAAAAGGCATGTCTGCAGATCCTTTCGAACACCATATCATCATATGTAAGTACGTAAGGAAAGAACTGCGTACTTGATTATCAGATACATATATACAGAAATATAGAATTTCAGCTGGGAGTTATTACTGAAACATATATAGTTGCTGGTGCTCAAATTACAAACCTAACAGATGCAAACATAAATATGAAATATTCATCACAAGTACTAGAACTTGGAATATGAAATTTATTACACAGAATACGAGAAAGTATTTGAGTTGTATTGAGTAGTAATTCAGTCGATGAGCTCAAGAAACTGACACTTTCTGAGAGTTAAGCGGACTTGCCTGGCCTGCAAGTATAAGAAAACACATCCCAACAGGTCAAGTATGCACGCATCTCATCTCTATGAATGATATCACATCAACTTTTATGCAAGCTAGCTCAACTTCATGAAAGTTGTTCTCAACAATAAAGTCACAAAAGGAACGGCAACTCACCAGTGCCGCCATGCTTATTATGCTTGAATAGAATGACTGGAAAGATCAAGCCTGCAAAACGAGCTTGAATCTGTTCGGATTTGCTGTTTGCTTCCCCTGCTTCTGTTGTATTGCCTCCTCAAGCATCTTTGCAGCAGAAATTGCAATATCACCAACACGCTCCATGTGCAATAGTTCAAGCTTCATTACCAACTCTTCTGGTAATCCTTTAAGCCCCATGCAGTTTATGACTACTACCTCTAATAAACGCACAAAGGCTTCGCCCGAGGCTGACCATAGAACTAGATCTGCATCAGAAATGTGCAATGATAGGAGGCTACTAAAACCGCTACTACCTGCATTCCAAAGATGTCCTACAAATGCTTTGTCTTTTAGTTTTAGCTGCTCGAGCGTAGTAATTTGTCCCAATGTAGACATATGTTCCCATTTCAGATGTGTTGCTGACAGTACAAGTACCTTTATGTTCACTGGGAACCACTCACATGAAGGAATTCCCCTCAAAGGTTTCAGTTCTGCCTCATTTGGAGTTGAACTGTTCACAAGCGTCAACTTTTCAAGATTTCCTAACTTACTCAGGCAGAGCTCGGATTCCAAAAGCCTATTTAATTCACCACGAATCCCCAATACCTTGAGGTTCTTTGCCTTGTTGAAAACATTACCCGTGCAACTTTGTGGGGATAATTTCTTAAGCGTGAAGAGGTTATCCCCAGCTCCATTAGCTCTCCCAGCCTCTCTTAAAACAATGGATGCGTTAGACTTAAAATGCCTAAGCTGTTTCATCTTCCATATGTTCGCCTGGACGCTTAGTGTAGGTGACGAAGTGTACACTTCAAGAGTCTGTACATTACAGAGCTTGTAGACTACTTTAGGAAGGACTTTGAATGCATCACTTGATATAGTAACATACTTCAATAGAACCAGCCGGCTAAGATCAGTTGGAAATTTGGGAAACTTGATTGCCATGTTGACATCAAGGATCCTGAGCACGTTGAAAATGTCTTTCACAAATTGCAGTTTTTTCTTGTCCCAGACCATTGGTACTTTGGAGATAGACAGGAATGTACGAGCCTTTATAAGAATCTGGGGCTTTTTCTCAAAGAAATCTGCAAGCGAAGAATGGATGCAAATGCGACGACAATCCACTGATTCATGAACCCCGGGTACAAATAAGCCACCAGACAGTTTAATTTCTATGAATAAGTCGGCAGATTCCTTCTCACAAAACTTGCGAATTACATCGTGCACAAGAACTGTTTTCACTTCACCATTCGGTTTTGTTTGTGCAGCAATTAATAAGCTCCTGTCTATGAGATCCTTTACATAGTCATATGCTACATCTTCATTGGTTCTATCGTTTTGTGGAATTACAAAGCCTTCTGCGATCCACAACTGGGTTAGTTTCCAGACCGGGATCTCTGTGTCCTCTGGGAATATGGCCAAGTAGCGGAAACAATATTTCAGTTCAGTACTCAAACTGTTGTAACTTAATCCCACAATTTGTTTCAAGCCTTCGTCATACTCATCATTAAACAGAAATTGGTCAACTGTTTTTAAGACCTCTTCCCATTGTCTTATCAACTCTTTCATCGAATGTTTTGCTTTGATTTTATCGCTAAGAACTGACCCAATCACTGAAATGGCAAGAGGCAGCCCACGACATTTGTTAGCTATTTTCTTCCCAATATTCTCCAAATGGATATCACAACCATCAAGTTTTCCAAATGTTTCTAGCTGAAGAAGCTCCCAACTATCATTTTCACCTAGGACCTTTAAGTTGAGATGATCTTTGGTACATGCACGCTTTGCCACTTCACCTTTACGGGTAGTTATCAAGACTCTTCCCTGTTTATTCTTTCCAATCGGCAAGATCTTCTCGATTTCCTCCCATGCTGATTCTGTCCACACATCATCCAAGATTATCAAGAATCTCCCTCTTTGTAGGTGTGTGCGAACCATGTCCGATAATGCATCAATATTTCTGCTCGAAGAATGAACAAATATACGCTTGCCACAATCCTCGACGGATTTTTGAAGAATGGTGAGAAGCACATTCTCCAGGTTAAACTCTTGAGAAACATTAACCCAAATGACTGTTGGGAAAAGATCTCGAATTCTTTGATCTTTATAAATCATCAATGCTAGTGTCGTTTTGCCAAGTCCAGGCATGCCGACAATTGAGAAAACTTCATATTTATTCGATTGTGCTGTAATATCTTTAACAAAGGTCCATTTCACCTAGACGGCCAATCGGAGGGTCTAGCCTTGGACTCCTCTTTTGCATCAACACAAACGGCGCCGGAGGTTATTATTATTATTTTTTTAAAACGATTAAAAATGACTCGAACCCAATCTATTGATTAGAATTGAATTATATGAGTTGCGCTTCGTTATCTTCGGAGTGTTATTATTTAGATCATTGAGTATAAAAGTCGAGAATAAAACGTGAAAAACCGAGTCATTAACCGATTAAGATTTTATTTTCTTCGTCAGTAAACACATTAAATTTAGTAGTTTAGTTCAATCCAGTTTAACACGGCTCAACTATATACTTTTTATATTATTCAAATATTACAATCAAAGATAACGTATTCTAACCCATTAATACTTGAAATGGGCAGATAGCCCCTGACATTAATTTTAAAGGTGGTTCACTCCATGTATAAAACAAATTCCTTCAGAAAACAATGTATTAGCATGGAATTCTATTATAGAGATGAAGTTGCTCACATGTAATCCCAAGTGAATGAACACTTTTTTCTTCCTTGAAAAGGGAATTTTGTTTTTTTTTAAACGATTAAAGGTTGGCTCGAATCCCCAATCTATTATCTTACCAACTGAGCTATACTTTGTTGTCTTGAAAAAAAATTCGTGAAATTAATACTAACAAATAATTGTAATTGTTGTGATTATCTGATAAAAATGGAAAAAGTTTCTTGCAACATACTTTATGACTAACAATATACTGGAAGTATTTAAATTCAACCGTTTATTTATTTTTTGATGCAAATATACGGTCCGACTCAGTGGCGAGTTCAGACTTTGGGTCGAGTGGGGTCACTCGACCCAGCTCGACTTTTCTCAGCTTCTAAATTATTAATGTTGTAAAAAAAAAACATTTGGTACATAGTAATTGTTTTGTGCTTTTTTAATATTGTTTATGTTATAGTTGAGTGATAACACTCAACACTCCAAACTTACATGTTTTGGGTTCAACACATGTGTGGTTCATGTTTTATAATACTTTTTATTACTTGTTATACTTTGAATTTCTATTATTATTTTGATGTTTTACATCTCCTTATCTTTTGCATAATTTAAACTAATTTTTATGTTTTTAATTTATTTTATTATTCTAATGTTTTACATCTTCTTTGATATTTTGATGTTGCTTTAATTTATCCTTTCCTCTATTCTAAAGAATTAAACATGCATTCAATTTCTCTCATTTATGGGTTAGTTTTCACTCACCTTCAATATCACTTTGTTTAGTGACTTTTCTAATCTCTATTATTCAAAAATAAGAATTTTCTCAACATATCCAATAACACTTGTACTTACCCAAAATATAATTAACAACATTACAAATATATAAATAATAATAATAATAATAATAATAATTTAAAAAAATTATTAGTATTAAATTTGACAATATAATAAGTCCCAGTTAGTTTAACAACTTTAGAAAGTTTAAAACAACTTTACAAACTCGTGTTTTTTCTTTTTTTTTCTTCTTTCTTTCCATGTCTGCCGCTCATCAATCGGCGCAGGAAACCATCGTATCTCTTCCACTCCACCTGTTCCAAATCGATGCAATGCTTTGTAAATCGTGAAAAGATGTGTTATCTGCTCTATCAGAATATATTTGGTGGTTATTTCGCCACAGAAAATCACATCTACATAATATACTACAACCAGTTGGCCAGAGTTCCAACAGCTCCAAAATCACCACGGATTTGCGCCATACTTGTAGGCACACC
>JAYMSP010005145.1:0-14399 GCA_036897095.1 Plantago elongata | reverse complement strand
AGATTATGAATTGTTGTATAACACTACACAACATGATAGTCGAGGATGAGCGCCACAAGTACCTGAACTATGACGCAAAAATTGAAGAGTTCGAAAAAGATACCCTTGAGCATGCACCAGAGGTCATTGCTGGAGTTCGTATCCGTTGGGGTCCGTCTGTAATAAATACTATCCCGGAGTACATGGCCAATTTACGACGTTTGCGTAGTGGAATCACCAACAACCAGCTAACAAACTTAATGGAACATGTTTGGAGGCTACATTGAAGATGAGTCTTCTCCAATCGGGGTTGTGTGTTTAATTATTTTCGATGTTGTGTGTTGTCTCTTTGTTTCATTTTATCTTCGTACGATATTCGTTTCCCGTATTATGTTGTAATATATTTCTCGTTTGTTCTATGTCATTAAATTTTAAAACTTCAAACTTTGAAAATGTAATTTCAGTAATATGTACTTCTAATAAACAATTTTATGATATGGAATTTAAAATAAAAAAAATGACGTGGTAACGACGATATGACGATGACGCGTCGTCGGGCCGTCACCATTGAAGGTGGTCTAATAAGGCGAGATGAGTCTAATGGCTGCCCTCATAACATGTACTAGTATAAATCTATGTTCCATGTGATTCATCATTTCGCTGTTTCTTATGGCGATCAATCTTGACCTTATGGTGACAACATCATGTATACTATTTTTAAATCTATGTTCTATGTGATTCATCATTACATTGTTTAATATGGCAATCAGTCTTGTCCATGAGGTTACAACATTCTACTTCTACATGAATCTGCACAGTGGTTTAGATAAGGTTATAACCAGAAAGTCATCCATTGAAAAAACGTTAAATGATTTGTTAATACTTGTTAGTTGGTGTATCTTAGTTGATGATCACTATGGATTTGGACATCCACTTAACAAATTATGTTCCAAAATGTAAAATATAATCAGGTGGAGGAAACTTTAGCTCGTTTGACTTGGCAAGTGCAAAAGTAAGCAACTAATTTCCACATTTGACCAAACCCACATATATACCCACCTCACCTCACACAAGTCTTGATATAATTCACCAGAACCACCAAGAAATCAACCACAGAAAGAGAGAGTCAAGAACAATATGGAAGGACTAATACCAATGGTCTACAGGTCCCTCAAGAAGTCAAAAACCCGTCGGAGATACGAGTGCCTTTCCACCGGTGCAGCGCAGGCATACAACATAGCAGATTTCTACATTGAGCCTGATCATGACCAGTTCCTTCGAAAACAGTATGGAACGCCCGAGCCTCAGAAAGTTCCCGGTTCACAAGGACCACATCATCGCAGATACAACTCGATGCACGTAGATCATAGACGTGGGTTTGGGTCCGCGGAGGATGCTGCCGACTCTAGGCAACTTGTGAGGTTCAGGAGCCATAGACTGTTCTCATGTGTTACTGGTGCATAATAAGGTTCAGCTGTTCTTTGTTCTCATTTAAGGCCTCTGATGAATAGGTCTGTGTAATAAGTGCATGATTTGTATGGTTTATTACTTTCTGTTCAGATATTGAAGATGATTTACTTGAAATGTGTACATAGGACATTGAGCTCATTCTTGTTTATGAATCAGAATATGTGAATAAAAACAGGTCTCTTTTGTCACAAGACTCATAAGACTTTTGTTTCATGTACAATTTCATGGCTTTTCTCCAATCTTCTAAATCTTGAGATATACTAGGATCATAATTAGATTAAAATTGAAATGGATTTCCTTGCTGAAGATTGAAGAACCGGGCGAACTAATCCAGGCGATATAAATTAAACCGAATATGTTTAGATCACGAAGTATTTAGTAAGGCTAATAGTCCCAAGTTTGAACTGCTGGGAGCAGAGCTGTAGAACCATAGACGAAACAGAACCTCAATATCTTAGATATATGCGGAGAACAAACAAGGAATCTGATTGTGTTTGTTAATTCCAGATCAGCTAAAGCAACAGATGAAGCATAGAATATCACCAAATCTATGTCCCAGGAGAAACAGATTCTGCGTACGAAACAAGGTGAGATTACAATTTAGCGTTTTCGTAACAGGTTCATACATGATTGCCAGGGCCCAGGGGACATATTCATTCTGCCTGAATTTCAAGTGCTGCCAGCAGATTCGAACCGGTCTTCTAGAGTTGAAGGATAAATAACAGATACAGCTGTAAATGTAGTTAACTTCTATGTAACAGGAGCAAAAATGATCCCTATGAAATCAGCAGCCGGACAAAATCATGGAGCATATGCCAATTCATTAAACCAATTACAAAAAAATCATGCATAAACAAAGATATTGATGATATCAAGAAACATAGACACACGGTACATAATATAAAATCTTCGATTAACCACAACGTAACTTAGAAAAAGAAGAGTAGCTAGCCATGAATAACTACTGCCTCTTCTTCTGTCTTCTGATAAGTCTGGGTATAACTCAGTCAGCTATTGTTGGTGGCTTGAAGAGTGACCTTCTATGCAGCAAATGTTCTCGTTGCGATACGAATAAGTGTCCTCCAAGTGATGCGTATCCACATATGACTGCATTTGACGACAGTCTTATAGCCGGTGCTTTACAGTCTGACTACGTGACACCAGAGGACAGAGGTGTTTATTCTGTGCCGGATATTAAAGGTGGCGAATCCAAAAAGTACAACTCGTATTATGGCTGGCAATCTACCTCAGGTTCTGCTTCTGGCTACCACAGGTAACAAGGACTTTTCACTACCTTGATCATCTTGCTATGGATCACATCTTCTATTAGCAAGAAACATGTGTAATAGCTAATAAGGCGACTGATAAACTAGCTGATAAACAATACTACTAATATATAAGGCAGACTTTAGTCCAAGATACATATACATGGCCTTGATTAGCAAAACAAAATGATAAGGTGACTAATAAAATAGCTGGTAATCGAAGCACATCTAACCGTATCTTATCCAATAACTGAGATGATAAAGAACATAAGATTCTGAATTCGTCTGCGTAATACCTGCAGATTCAGGAACTACATGGAGAAATGCACGGACGAAAACTACCTCTCAGTCGACAAACATGGGAAAGTAAAGCTACAAGCACTGAAGTCACTGAACAGTTTAGCAGATGCAGACTGGAAATCGTTCAGTCCACCAAAGAACCTGAACCATCGCGAATTCAGATTCTGGGTTTCACGTAGCACCGGAAAGTGCTTAACTGTGTTTGGAGGTAAAACAGAGAAGCGAACAGTTGGTGTGGCTGACTGTAGACTCGACGGTTCAAACCCGTTCCAGCTCTTTGCCTTTCGTTTCCATTATCACAAGGCTTTCTGCTGTTGTGGGAAGTACAATGAGTAAAATGGAAGTAAATGGTCACCTACTCACCTGAAAATCAATTAAGTATTAACAGAAAGAAAATGTATTGAACATGAGAATCATATGTCAAAATCAAACATTTGCTCCAAGAAATGGAGATTAAGCAAATGAAAAGGATATCAGAAGAATTTGAGGCAGATCATAAGTATGAAAACAAGAAAGAAGCAAGAGCAGAATTAATTGTTCTCTACGCAACTACTAGCTAATAAGCTTGTGCTAAATCGAGTTCCTAGTATTGCATCAATTCATTATTTCACTTGACTATGAAAAACGGGATATGAGGTATGAGGTACTCTCGCTCAAGGTCCTTATCGATTTCGATCTTAGAAAATGTTAAATTTATATATTTGATCCTAAAATCGTATATGTCGTTCGTATTTATAACTATCAGTTTCATTCAGTGAAGTTTCTAAAACTTTCAAAGCTATAGATTAGGTCCAAATTTATTTTTTAAAATTGCAATAGAGTTCTTAATGACATCCAATTTGCAAAATCTCATACCATATATCAAACTTAATTAGAGCCTTATAACATCAAACAATTATCAAATTGCCCTCTTCACAAGGTTTTATTTTTTGATTTTGTTAAATATAATTTATAGTTTGCAACCTAAAAAGTCGGATAAACTCTCTTGAGAGTCCGAAAAATTATAAAAGTCCTACACAAAAATAATTAGCTGCACAATTATTATATAACACAATTTATAAATACATAAAAATTTATAATTCACACACAACCACACACAATTAATATATAATATTGTAATACTCTCACGACAATTTAACTTTTATAAGTTTTTGTAAAAATTCTTAGATGCCTCCATGAGTTATGTGGCATATTTTCTCTTTGAGAGATGCGTTCCATTGGTTGTTCTAGCTATTTCCAACCCTAAAAACTATTTAAGTTGTAGGAGGTCTCTCACTTTAAATATGTTCAGTGAATGTTCCGTAATAGTTAGAATGTCCTGTAAATTATTTTTTAGTATATTTATGACTTCCTAACATAGCTAGTTGTTGATACCCACTTTACATACTTATATTATATTAGAAGTTAAAATAAAATGAATATATCGATCCGTAGAGAACACCAAGACAAAGGTTTCCCCTCATCCCCGGTTCAACACGACGCGACGAGGACAACAACTTCGATATATCAGTTCAACCAACAACTAGTCGACTTCTTCCTCTCACCTTTTGTCTTGTGGGTTTGTCCGTGGCGTAGATTCTTGGCCTGTTGGATAGCTTGAGAGTTTCCAACACAGAGAGAAGTTCACCTAGCCTATGTATTCAAGCAAAAAAAGTGATTCTTGAACGTGGTATATATACATGCTAGAGAGAATGACTTAAGGTACCCCTTACGTTTAACCTAATTATATAAATTAACCTTCAATTTTAAATAATTACATAAAAGTTCAAACTCTTTTTTTTAGTTGGCCAATTAAATTTAAATGTAAAAAATGAATTAAACTTAATTACTACGAATTTCATTCAGAACACATTAGACTCAAATATTTTATATATTACATCATTTACCTAAATCATTCTCCCTGAACTTTATAATTTCATAATAGAACTATAAAATAATTTTAGACAAAAGAAAAAAACTTTCACCATTTCCAACCACCATCTTACATACTCCACCACCCCGACCACCAAACTCAAAAACCCTTTTTCCATTCCTCCTCCAACTTCTCCCCTAGAAGCTTCAGTGAGCTGCGTTTACAACTCACCAGAGCTGTAAATGCAATTGCAGCTGCAAGTGAACTGTAAATACTAGTTAACTTTCCACAATCAATTTTTTATTTAAATAATATTCAAACCCCAATAACCAACATTCATTTACTTGTTATTTTTTTCTTATTTATATATTAATTAACTTTCTATTTTCTCTATTATTTTGACCAGAAGTTATAAATAATAAACATAATACGAGATGGGTCACATAATATTTAAATATTATTCAACTTTCTAGTTTCTCCATTCTTTTGTCTAGAGCTTCGGTGAAATGCGTTTACATCTCACACTGTAAATGTAATTCCGACGGTAAACGAGCTGTAAATCATATTCAACCTTCCACTTTATTAATCCACCATAAATTCTTATCCATTACATATGATTTTCTCATTTTAATAATATTCAAAATCCAATAATCAACTTTCATTCATTCTTTTTATATTATTTTCTCATTTGAATATAATTGAACTTTCTATTTTTCAATTTTAATATCATCAACATTTCAATTTTTTTTATTATTTGACGAAGTTATAAATAAAAGAAATAAAATTAGCCTTAGGAAGTAATAATATGCAAACTTCCACTTTATCATTTCACCGTCAATTCTTTACTATTTTCTCATTCAAATAATATTCAATTCTGGTAATCAACTTTCAATTACTTTATTACCTTACTATCTAAATATTATTCAACTTTCCATTTCCTCTATTCTTTCCCATAAGATATAAATACTATACCAAAATAAGGTGGTACCGTGCGAAAGTACTCCATGCCCATGAATTAGCAGTCAAAATTCAGTGGTCCAGTCCACTTTGAAGTCACACAAGACCGACACATTTTAAGGACACACCTTTTTTCCATAAAAAGGTTTCCTTTGCCCTTCCCTCTGTTCTAATCCTCATTCGGTCATTCCTCACATAAATATTTATACCTACAGTCTTTCCTTTTTATACTCCCTCTCCGTAAAAGTTTTACGTATTTTATTTTAATTCGTTTTAATTTTATTTTAATATATTATAAATTAAAATTATCTCTTCAACTTTATATATTATCTTTTATATTTTAATCATTATTACTCATATTTTATACAATTTATATTTTACTTTATTAATATTTTTTTATTTAATTTTCTTTAAAACTCGTGCTGGGTCACAAAAAATTAAACCGAAACTGAGGGAGTATAAATAAAGTAGACTCACTCAATTTGTAGCATCGTTTCGATTCTTCCATAGAATAAAAAGAAAAAGAGACCACCATTCATCATCATGGACAACAACGGCGAACCATCTTCTCCACAACCAGCAGCAAAGAATCAAGAATCTGATGTATCACTCGATCTGTTGAAGGCAAAGCTGGCCGATTTCGCTAAGGAAAGAGACTGGGAGCAGTTCCATACCCCAAGAAATCTGCTTTTGGCACTGGTTTGTATTTGTACTTTACCCTATACTCACTCACTCACTCAAACCATATCTATTCATCTGTCCTAATCTCCCACCTTTTCGTCTTCTGTAGTCATATCATGCCTTCTCCTTCAACAATCGGTTCCAAAAATCTCATCTTTTGTCATTTTCAGTTTCTACTGTTTTATTTATTTCTCACCATGCGGCGGAAGAACATAAAAATATGACCTTTTTATATATTCTTGTCATTGTTTTTAATTTTTTAAATGTTTTTCAGTACAAACCCTTTTAAAAGTTTTGATTTTGTCACTAGGTTTTTACTCATTTGGTTTTTTTGCTTTACCATTAAAAATGACATTTTTACTGTCCTGTTTCTCCATACATATAGATTACTGTTACATATCTGGTTTTAGTGTGTGCTTCTATGGTTTGGAAATGTTGAAGAGATGAAAATGTGCTTGTTTGGTTGGTTGCTCATTGGAAAAAAATAATCTGTTTTTGTAGACCTAAGATGTTCTTAAATGTGAGTTAGGTATGTGATGAGATGTGATGTTGATGAAGGGCATGTTAACTTGGGAATATCAGTGAGAGACATGCTTTTACCTTTTCAGGTTTCTCGGTGCTTGCTACCTTAGTTTAATAGGTGTGAGTTATTTCTCTGTGCAAGTGGTTCTAAAACTAGAGTAAGTAAATCAATAGGAAAATTATGTCACAACTAGTATAAATAAGTATAATGTATTGTACACTATACTTGGGGTGGGAGGGATATGATTTTACTCTCGTTTATAAAATCTTGAATTTTATCGGAATTAGCGTAAAATTATCTGTGTCTAATGTATTATGAGGTGATAGAGTCATAGAACAATATCCTTGTCTATTATTATTGTGATATGTCACATATTTGTTCTTGTACAGGAAGTGAAGTATGGAATGTAATAGCATTAATGCACTTTTCTGTATAGTGTGTTAAGTAAGACAAATGTGCATCGATGCTATCGTTCTTTGGTTGATTTCTTATTTAGGTTAAGTTAATCTGGAAACAATTGTGTCTTTATATGATGGCATAAATGAAATAAAGAATGCCCGAGGAACCAACTGTGCTGTTAGATTGAGTTTGATTGTGGTGTGACTGTATAGTATGGTTTGAAAGTGGATTAGTGTAAGAATGAGGTAGAGTTTTTAAGTTTTTGTAGGGCGATAACTAAGTTTGAGTTCTAGGTTGTAAAATGCATTAGAATGAAGGGAACAAAGTGAATAAATTATGAGAGATACGACTAACTGGCTTTGTTTAGGTAGGTGGGGGGCGGAGGGGGACTTGTTTTGTGGCAGCCTTGCCCTGACAATATTCATCTCAATTCCGTTCAAAAGCCACCAAAATTCCATGATTATGATTGCATTTGAATTGTAGATTAGGTACTCTATAAGACTATAACTTTTTTTACTTTCCATAGAGTGACACACTTCAAATGAGACTTAAAACACTATTGAGATACTGTGACTTGAGTTGGTTAAAGTAGCTAAAAGTATTTATATATGTCTAAGAGGTTATTTACGAAAAATGTCATAGCCATGGCCTATAAGCTTATGATTGTTTACAGAAATGTCATGATATCCAGAAGTGCAACAAGTCATGGATTTGTACTGCTTTTTCAAGAAGCTTATAGGCCTTTGCTTTCTGTGTGGATTCTTTTCAGTATTAAGCAGTTTTGAAGTGATTGCAATTTGTAAATAAACTCATCGTGTTACTCGACTTTAAAAGAGAAATTAGCAATAGTAAGAAATAAGAAGCATGGCCATATACAGGAACTAAATGAACTGTCTAGTGTCTACTAATAAGAGTATCACAGATTATAATAGTCCCTGCAGAAACTGCGGTTTTCCACCCCAAGAATTTAACTTCATCCGACTTTATCAAAATCGGGACACGGTGTACCACTATTCTGTGTCGATTAATGGTCCTGCTATCTTAAAAGCTGAAACATTATCCATGTATATATGGTGAATATGTATGTTAATGATGTGTACGTTTCAGGTGGGTGAAGTGGGAGAGCTGTCAGAAATTTTTCAGTGGAAAGGTGAGGTCCCAAGAGGCCTGCCTGGTTGGGACCAAGATGAGAAGCAGCACTTGGGTGAGGAGCTCTCTGATGTACTCCTCTATCTTGTCCAGTTATCTGATATTTGTGGCATTGATCTTGGTAAGGCTGCTCTTAGAAAAATTGGCCTCAATGCACAAAAATACCCGGCTCATCTTTGGAAAGGCTCATCGGCAAAGTACACTCAAGTTCGTGGCACTGCCAAAGGTAAAGGGGACATTGTGGCACCTGGTAACGGTGTTTGATTCTTCGATTGTGTCGTATACTCGTATGATCCTTGAAATATTTATTGACTCTATATTGTGAATGTGACACATGGATCACCCTTTGGTTTTGTGAACAATTATTATGCCTGACGAATTTCTTGGATCATTGGCTTGAGTGCTGCAGACAAAGTCTGCCTTTTTGGATTCGTTTCACTCCCATTATTATGCTTTTTGTTCCTTATCTTACTCTACAGTTTCATGTGAAATTGTATCCACTAATCTGTCGGCAGTAAACATAGGATTTGGTTGGCAAAAGTAGTACTATGTTGTAGCTAACTATCCTAATGATTATCACTAGTTAAAATTGTATGAAAATTAAGTTTTTTTATAAGTATAATAAGTATAGAAACTAGTTTTTGGTGGGAATCTAATTGACTCGAGTGGGTGAAAACGAAGTTGCTTATGAGTTATGACTATAATATTGTTCGTTTACACTATTTTATTAGCTAGATCAATTTCACTTGAACATTTTTAGATCTTTAGATACTACCGCTATGTTATTTTTAAAATGATTAATAGTTTATTATTTATTGGTGAATTAGACAACAAGTTTGATTCAAAATTTAATGAGCGAGAGGCCTTCTTGGAGGTCTACGAATTAATCTTCAATTCATATACATTTAATTTTTTTTTTATATAATTTAAAGCTCTAATATATTTTATTAAAAGTGTTATAGTTAGTAACTTAGGTTCAATGAAGTAGGTACATATATTGTATATTATAATCCAAATCTACAAGCTTACATTCTTTTTTAATACTTGAATAATAAATTGCAACTCAGTTGGTAAGATGTTATATTTAAATATATTTATCGTTAAAAAGAAGTTAAATGATCATAATAAGTGATTTGGGAAAGAAGAAAAAAAAATTCGGTCATAGGTCCTATTTACCACTACTTTTTCAGTTAGTTTTTCAGTTTCATGATCTTTTTTTAATAAAAAGTTCGTTACGTGAACGTGTAACTTTTCAAACAAGATAGCTGAAAAGCTAACTGGTTTAAGTAGCTAACCAAGTTAGCTTGTTAAAAAAGCTACCTAATCAGATACCAGTTAATTATTCAGCTAACTTTTCAGTTAGTTTTGCTAAACATGATTTAAACATGATTAGTCAATTACAATGGGTAAACTACACAAAATCCTACCCAATTATACTAAACAAGCACAAACCACACCTAAGTTATTAAAATTACACCAAATTTTCCGAAATATTAATTTTTACTGCGTGATGAGCAAGTCTCATGATGGTCTCTATGTAGATATGGACTATGTTATTAACAAAAACATTCACGCTATTAATTAAACCACTCATGTTCTCAACATTGGAGTTTTTTCACATTACAACACGACTTATTTCAACATGGGTGTTTTTATTAATAACATGGGTGTTTGTTGGTAACATGGTCCGTCTCTACATAGAGACTGTCTCTCATGCAACTTTTTGCTGCATGATACCCCAATTATCAAAATTGCATCAAATCCCCTGAAACGTTAATAAACATAGCACGGTTGACTCTAACTTATCAACATTGCACCAAATCCTCCCGAATCGTCGAAAAAAATGTGCAAAATTACATTTTTGTCTATCTATCTATTACTTACGAATACTAACCAAATACTTTAAAGTAGTTATTAGTTCTAAGAGTAGTTTTCCCCCTACTTTCTTAGTTTTAGGATATTATTTTTACTAAAATTATCCATATAAAATTAAGAATTTGTAAATAGAGCATATAATTGCGTGTGAAGAATTCACGTGAACGAACAATTTTACTTGTAAAAAACTAAAATTTAATATTATAAAAAACACGTGAAACCTGCTTATCAAATTTGCTTGTTACTAATACCATCAAATGCTTAAAAGTAGTTATTACTCCCAAAAGTAACTTTCCCACTACTTTCATACATTTAGGATATCATTTTTCCTAAAACTACTCATACAAATTAAGAAATTGTTAGTCAAACATATAATCACGTGTGAAAAATTCACGTGAACGAACACTTTTACTTGTAAAAAATTAAAATTTAATATTATAAAAAAAACACGTGGATTTCGTATGTCAAATTTACTTGTAGAACTAAAAATGCGCTTCACACAGAGAAAATAAGATTATTTATACCTATAATAACAATACAAACTTAACCCTATTTTTTAATAAAATAAATTATAGTTTTTTTTATTTATCAAACTGTAATAAAATTAAAAAAAAATTAAATAAATAAAGGGCCCGAATATCTTCAGCTGAACACTAACATTGTTAATTTTTTTTAGATATGATATTACAATTACAATAGCCAGTTGAATAATTAAATACTCAACATCAATAATTTTTTTGATAATTCTCTATACAAAAGAAAAATATTACCTATTTTGAAAAATCGAATTCGCCACCTTTTAGGTGAAGGATGTTTAACCGACGTTTAAAAAGGAAACATTAAGCATTGGTAAGCATTAATGAGTACAAACATTTTCATTGCGTAATCTTAAGAGTAGTGTTTCTCTATTCTTTTTATTGATTCTTTGTGTATTTAATTTTCCATTTAACCTTATAAGTTATAATCGTATATCGTTACAATTTGAAAAAAAATAGAAAGAAAATTCGATTTAAGGACCAAAGATGGTCACAATTTCTGAATTCATAGTATTAGATAAAATTGAAGACATAATTTTACAAGTATGAAAAATATCCGATCTCATTTTTCGTATGTGAAATAACACATTTATCAATTGATAGTTTCAATTTTCTGTTATATTTATAAATATTTGGAGAGATTTTGATAATTAAGGGGATAAGGAGTAAATTGTTATTGTTTCAAGGGGTTGGGTGCAATGAAAATAATTGAGGTGTTTCGCATATATACATTCATGTTTGAGAGAATTTGGTATAATTTTAATATTTGAATGTGTTTTATGATTGTTTTGTTAGAATTATATCTAGTTATATATATATTTGTATATATATATATATATATATTTATAAGTAAAGAGACACAGTAATTGTGTGGTATGGTTCGAAACTGAACCTACATCCACGGATGATTCACGCCAAATTCACAATATATAGTTCTTGTCTTTGCTACAAGATACAAAAACAAATCTAAGAGATCCCACTAGATTGTAACCTAACAATGTAACTGCTCTTGCAATCACAGACTAAGCTACAAAAGCGTTTCTACTCTGATGAATGGACAGAAAAGCTATCACTGTTAGATGATCTAACAGATTGTCTTGATCGAATGGCCAAATAACTACTTAACATTAACAAGCACACGACTTTACTGCACATAAGTCCCTGAGCTTCAACAACTTCATAAAAACTATCACAAACATTATAACAATTCAACAAAAATACACGAAGTTCCAAAGAAAGAAGAATTAATAGTACTTGATAACAATACGCAGAAAGTGTCTTTAGAATCTCTAGTCTCATCACCTCACCATAAGCCCTTATGTACCATAACTTGCAAAGATCACTTCCAATGATTGAACAATAGAGTCTCTGATGATCTGTCCGACTACACAAGGATCCATGCTTGTAACAACTGTTCCGACACGCAAATAAAAAACAAGATGAGAGCATTTTTCGACATGCAATTTCGTGAGTAATATAAGTATATAACCCAAAGTCCAAAGTATAAAATATATCTAGATTGACAGAAACAGAAGCCAGTATCACGAGTTGACGACAACATTCCCATTTCTGGAGAATGACAAGAAACTATAAAGCATATCTTTTAATCTCTAAGAAGTCATTACCTATTCACATTCACACATCTTTTTACGTGCATTAGCCTATTTGGTGCATCTGCAGAATGTCCATAACTAAAGATGAACCCAAAAAAAATATAGTCAGCAATAGTGCGTTTGAAAGTTTCAAGGGGTAGAAGGCAATCAGTACTTGATTGAAAGGTGAAGTATACTTACAAACTGATGATGGTTGATTCATATTCACTCAGGAAGATGGTTGAGAATCCAATTGGGGAGGATAAATATGGATCTTGAGCAATTCGTTCGCAGCCTTGGTTTGTTGTTCTTCAATCTTCTTTGCCGATTTTGCAGCAGAGTGGCTGCACCAGATAACCTCCATCTTCTGTAGACAATTGATGTCTCCCAGACTGGAAGGGATCTCTACAAGCTGCTTGCACCTCTCCAAAACCAATTTCTCAAGGCACGGGAAATTTTCTTCATAAGCATTCCATGTCTTTATATTCAGATTCTCTAACTTCAGAACTTTGAGGTTAGGGAACTCATCGTCTCCCGTGTCCCAACATTCATCCTGAACAGAAGCTGAACGTAATTTGAGAACCTCCAAGTTTGGTAGTGTCTGAAATACTGAAATTTGATTCCATTGGAGACGGAACTTGGAGAGGCTAAGCTTTCTTAAGCTCTGAGGAAGCTTAAATTGGCCTGGAGATTTCACTCTACCATAGTAGGACACCTTAAGTGATTCAAGTTTCTCTAGAGACTCCAAGTCAAAGCAGTCGTTGATGTCTCTGTGGCTATGCTCATTATTCAAAATACATCGCAACTTCTGAACATTAAGTACTCGACTGATAAACTTCTTCTCTTTTCCACAATCAATGACTGGCGTAGAGAGAGTTATTAGATTCACCAGCTTGGAGGAGTTCTCAGGTGCATCCATGAAAGAAGCACGGTCATTTACATGCAGGTGCGTGCCTCAATGTCACCATTTCCCAAATAGTATGTGGCAAAACAATTTCACCCCTAACTCCTTTGATCATCAATGTCTCTAACTTCTTGAGGTTTGACAGGGATTCAGGGATATTGTAGCAATCTGTGCGGATTGAAATGTACTGCAGATGGAGAAGCGTTGTAATCTCTTCAACATTGGTCTTGTTGCTCTCAGAATGAATGACCCTTGACAACTTCAAGCTGGAAAAGGCTGGATTATGGTCCTGCCCCCTTATTTTGGGACCATTCATGTCAAAGAACAATAAAGTGCGTAGAGGAGGACTCATTGAAACCACCGGAAAATATTTATATGGGATGAGAGGTTTCGAAGAGGCTGGAGTATCTCTTTTCAGAAATACGCTTAGTCGCCGTTTATACATTACTGGATCTAGCAACTCCTGATACACATTTATGTGCTCCAGAAAATTTTCCTCTTTAGCTTTTGCCAAAGACAGATCACGCAAAAGGTCATGGACATGGCAAGCCTTCAGCAATCCATAGCCATATATAGTAATTTGTCTGTGGGAATTTCCTTATCCTCTGGAAAGGCTCCGATATAAAGAAATAATGGCTTTATAAGATCAGGTATATATTTGTAACTCAGCTCTAGTGGCCCCATCCAATGTGTTTGAGATTCACAATCAAGATACAACGAGTTCAAGTTTCCCGCGACTTGTACCCAAAGATCATGTTTGTGGGCTGACTTGGCTAGAAATCCAGCTACCACAACAACTGCAAGACGAGCACTTACCTGGACTGGAACAAGATGGATGTACTGTCAAGGCTTGGTTGTCTGGAGGTGCTTAAATTGAAAGATAATGCTTTCAAAGGAAGTTCCTGGAATGCTGCTGG
>JAYMSP010005144.1:0-14403 GCA_036897095.1 Plantago elongata | reverse complement strand
ACGCGTGTAAATTTCTGCAAAGGTTTTGGTGTAATTTGAAAATAAAACTAACGGAGAGTTAACGCCGTCTATTCCGTGTGTTGACTACATCTGTTGACTAACATTCAAGTGCAGACTCCCAAAAAAAAGGTCCGGGTGTATATTCAAAGTGGGCCAAAAGGTTGTAGTGAAAAAAAAAATTCCCTTTTTCAAACATAATCTTGATATAGTATTATTTAAAAAAATATTATCGTTATTATTAATAAAAATGTTTATGTTGTTAAAATATTTTTTTAATAATATAAAAAATCTTTAATATTGTAAATATGAATAAATAATTTTTTCTAAATAAATTATTTAATAAGATCTTATTCTCAAGAGACTTGGTCTAATTTTTTTATTTCTCCACTCAGAATTCTTTGTCTTATATACCATTTATCATTTAAAAAAAATCATCTTTGTTGCTTTATGATTAGAGTCCCATTTTTCAAATTTTGCATAGTACCTTGATATGCAATATGTATAATTATCTCTTTAATTACAAGAATCCTTTGTGGTAATTCCAATTTGTCAAAGTTATTGATGAAATGAGATTATCCAAAGTTAGTCGAAGTCATGTCATAAGTTTTATTTTCGTCAAATTATCCTATAAAAGTTATAAATGTTTTAAATTGGTGGCCTTCATAAATCCAAATAGTTATGCGCCAGTCGTCTACACTACAGTTGCAAGGGCGGAAATCCATCTCCACCATCAAGGTTTGGCTTCACATGTGCAACTATAAATCTAGACGACTGGTGCGTAACCGTTTGAGTTTACTCTGCTCTAAATAACATGTTAGAGATGAATGTTTCAATCTTGAACCATGAGTAACACTTATTTTCCTCTCACTGGGCTTGAAATGCATACATACTGGTCTAAATGCGAAATGTAACATTCTTCTGTTGATTTATACACCAGTCTTCAGATCTCACAATGTGCAACAAAGGAGTTGGTCCGGTGATATTGGCAGTCACCGACATTTCACCTGATAAATCACCTCAAACATAGTCTCTCATGATGTAGAAGCGTGTAGAGGAGCAGTGCTAGAAGTATATTAGTAGAACAATGAACAAAATATGAATTTTCATGGCTACTTTATCTTTTCTTTTTTTCAATTAGACCAACTACATAATGCCATAAAGATGTTCCTCCAGGCAGTATTTTACACATCAGTGGAAACAAACAATTCATCCGCGAGAACAATCTGATTCGAACAAAATGATCTAACACGCAAGTTCAACGTAACTTCAGCTAGATCTTTCTTGTAAGTCGTAACACTTTTACATATCATATTGTTTGCTATAATCCTATACAGTTTGTTCACTATCAGAGGCTTCCGTTAAATAGCACACCACACTCCATAAATTGCTTCAGTCGTGACTAAGTGTAGCAGTCAAGTACTGTATGTTCTCCATCTTACACTTAACAACCTGCTGGTGCACACTAATCACAACAATGTATGAATTGGTTGAGCTTTGAACTTTTCATAAAGCGAAACGGATCAAAATACATATATATCTACAACTCCCTATGTGCCATGTCACATAGTATTCCAGTTCTGTTAAGTAAGTTGCTAACAACCACATTTGCAGAATTGGCAACCTCAAAACATGGGAAACCAAATTGAGTCTCGAATTATATACAAGGATAACCTAAAAGGGGATATCCTTGAAATACATATTGATTGACAGGATGAAATTCGAAAGCAAAAGAGAGGAAGAGTAGGGCAATGTTTTGTTTGACATATAACGAAAAAAAACTCAATTAATAAGATGCTTAATAGGTTTGGGTTGAGTCACCTTTATCGTTTATAAAGAAAATGTTTTGTTTGACAAACAGTTGAAATCATAATTTCATATGATTTGCATTGCATTGCGAATATCAGCTGCACCGAAAGACTAAACAGGAGAAATACATGTCGCAGAGTTTCAGTCGCGATCCGATATAGACTGGCCGTTCGTTCGCTGAAAGGGAAGAAGACGATGGAAAAGATGGAGAAAGATATAATCTCGCATGTTCTAGGCCCAATTATTCAAACTCTGCGCATTTGAGCCCGGGGTTGGGTAGCAAGTTGAACAAAGTTTCTATAGGGGCCTCCTATGGAACCCAATATATGTTTTCTAAACGGTTTAGTTTTTATTTTTTTGACGCCAACGGAATTTATAGTTGATCATAATTTAATCTTTAAGTATTAATTCAAAAATCTTTACTTGGAATATTATAAAAAATTATATTCTAAATTTTTCATTATATAAAAGGTCTTGTTATTTATATAATATGATCTGATTTATTAATCCTTTAAAAAAATTAAAAAATGAAGGGATGATTAACATGACACTCAAATGACCATTTGGATGAAATTTTGGTGAAATTCTATTTGGAATGAAATTGAAATGGAGTATTTAAAGTGTATTTTAGCCAAATCACTGTTTATCGAGCCAAATAAGAGTATTTAAATGCTTGGTCAATCAATCCCGAAGTGTATTATTTAAAGTGAAATGCATGTCTTATCTACGTCTTTAACGCGCTTACCTAGTTCATAATACTGATGCAAAATGGACTTTCATATAATTGAGATAAATATGTCATATGATTTTTGCTATTTTCTAGTTTCATCATAGAGTACGATTACTATCATGCCCTTTACTATTGTGGATTGCATGGATCCCTACACATTTATTCTACTTAGCTCATGTTTATAAAAAACAACATATTCACTTCTTGTATTGAAGACCATGAGGATTCTCAGTCTGAATCGAAAGTGTCATTGTGAATACATCCACAACCTATACACAATACCATTCCATCTCAGTCTGAATTGAAAGTGTCATTATGAATACATCCACAATCTATACACAATACAATCCCATACCAAAAAGTAATATTTTTTTACACCGATAAAAAGAAAATCATAAATTAGAAAACCAAACATCCTAGCACACCATAACAACGAAAACCATCAAATCTGTAAACAAAATCACACATATCATCATGCATTACTTCATCTCGTTGTCGTATATGACAATCTTAAACGACAGATATCAGATGCCAGAAGATATTTAAACCTCACTCAATGACATATCATCTTTAAATATTGATAGACATTCATAATGGTAGGTATTTAAATATCGGTGAGCAACTTACTATTAATACCGGTTGGTACTTCCATTATGGTTACTTAATTTTGTTCACTTAGTTAAATAATAGCACTATCCTACTACAATACTTTAGATTGCTTATCTTTCAATAATATTTCTCCCTGAAAGAAAAATCCTCTAGAAAATCTCTCTCCTGGGCAATAATTGCTTGGGTAGTTGGTTAGTACTTTGTAGTAGTTAGTGCTATAGTGGGATTATAGGGTGTTTTGATGGAGTCATTATTGTGATATAGTATTACCAATTTACAGTAAAGTTGTGTAAATGGAAGTTATTGAAACTGGAGAGCACTTTAGTTTTAGTTTAGTTTGAGTCTCACTTTCACAAATAAACAGTGTTGTGCTTGTTGGGGATTGTAGTCCGTGTCTGTAACGTAGTCGGTACATTTTTTCACTCACAACCCCATTTCAAGAACCCAAATGGAATGAAGTAAACCATTAAAAAATTACTCTTTTTCAGATCGAACAAGGAAAAAAGGAAGCTTTTTTTTCTTTCTTTGTTGTTGTTTCAGCTGCATAAACCATACTTCTTCTCGCCTCTTGCGTAACTTTTTCTTGCTTTCCCTTTTTATTTTAGTATTTTTTAATTTTCTTTTCTATCCTGGGAAAAGGAAAGGGTCAATCATTGTTTCTAGGTTTATTGGTTGACTAAGTTGTCTGTAATCTTGTTTTTGTGGTCTAGATCGAGAGCTCATTTGTTGGTTTCTCCTGTCTTGCTGATTTAGCTTAACTTAGCTTAGCTTCCAAGATCTGGTTGGACTAAGATTCAATTCTGTTCCTTTTTGAACCCTTTGCGTGGTTAGAGATATTCAGGTTCTGGAGAAGATTCCAAGTTGGGATTTTGGGGGCTTTAAAGTAACTGGAATCGGTTGGAGATTCTTTAGATAGTAGAAAGATCTAATTTTTGGGTGGTTTAGATTCTATATATGGTCTTGAACTTAGTTTTCACAGACCAATCTTGGATTATTATCAATTTGTCATTCTATCCTTCCATTATGGTCTTCTTCAACTTTCTGGAGAAATGGTAGCTGTTTAACTTTGTTTTGGTACCGGAGCTGAAGATGATTGAGCAGTTCATCAACTTTGTCATTCGCCCTCCCAGGTAAATTTGGTCTCCATCTGTTTCCTTTCTTGCTGGACTCTTAGCTTGGTCCTCTGACCAAGATTAGTTCAATTAAGAAAATTGCTTTTTGGTGCTGTCCCTATATGTTGATAATGTTCTTATAGCTTGCAAAAAGGGATGGCTTATAATCATTATTGTTCAACGCTCTCCTTTCCACTAGCAGCATAGTGGCCTCTGGACAATGTAATTATTGCTTTGACATATATTACAGGGCTGAATATAACCCAGATCAGTATCTATGGGAAAAGGAGTTTACTCTTGCTGGAAGAAGTTATAAAAGAGAAGATTTGGAGGCAAGTACGGGTCATCAGTTTCAATAAATTTTATTTTCTTTTTGGATTTATAGTATGCTAATTTCTATGTAGACTTCTGATGACAAGTGTTTTGATGGATAATTTTGCCTGGTATGCAGCTTCGTAACGAACGGGGCCATGCGTTGAAGTGTAGCCATTATATTCCTGCCGATGTGCCTGATGATACTCCTCTTCCGTGTGTTGTTTACTGCCATGGAAACAGGTTTGTCTTGCCCTTTCAAGAAACTTTATTTTGTCAATATATACAGTTTCCCTGCATTCCATTTGTAAACTTAAATTCTATTGCTACCCATTATATGCTTGATCTTCGATAGAAATGAATCTGTAAATAATATAAGTCAATAACTTGCTTCGACAGCAGTTATATTGCTTCATCGTGTATATTTATTGGTCTTGTAATATTGCTGATTTCTTCCCAAGTTAGACATTAAAGTTAGCTTGGAGACTATATTACTCCTCCGGTAGAATTTCATGTCACTTCATCTTGTAATTATTGTAATTTGTGAGAACTTCCGCAGTAATGAGTAAATGACAAGAATACTTCGAGGTCATGAACTTTTGTTATGAATATTTCTTATAATCTGGCAACAGAGGAGTGGTTAAATATACAGTAAACTGTTCGATTAGTTTTCACAGTTTTTCTTGCAAATAAGCTATATATGAAAATTGAAAAGACAAAGAGAAATTATGGGATTCAGCAATAGTATGTAAAGGCTAACATACAATTATGTCACATTGTAATAGTATGGGAAGTTGGGAATACTATAGTTTCTAAATGATGCAAAGAAAAATAGCACTTTGATTCTCGAAAGAGGCTTTGCTTTTGCATGTTTGTTTTCTGGACTTCTGAATAATTACATTTTCTGCCCATTTCTTAAAGTATGTACTCTCATATATAAATAGCTAGTATCATATTTTTCTATATTATTGAGATAACAAAATTTTACCTTTCAAAAGGCCAGTGCTTTGACATAGAAAGACTTGCTATCAGTAGTTGATCAGAGTTGAGTATACCATATGCTTGATATAGATCTTTCTATTTGTTCGAGATTCTATTTTCCTTTTAAAATAAACTTGCAACTAGTTTGAGACTGCAGAACATTGGAGAGGCTGTGCATACTTATTGTTTAGTTATTCTCATGCAGTGGATGTCGGGCAGATGCAAATGAAGCAGCTGTAGTTCTTCTGCCTTCGAACATTACAGTGTTCACTCTTGATTTTTCAGGTTCTGGTTTATCTGAGGGAGACTATGTCAGTCTTGGTTGGCATGAGGTACTTATTTTCTTTCCCCCTATCATATTTTTTTTTTAATATGCTTTGCTTGGGTCGTTTTTCCTATGGCTGACATGTTCCCCATGTGAATCCAGAAAAATGACCTGAAAGTCGTGGTATCGTATTTGAGGACAAATATGAAAGTCTCTCGCATTGGTCTATGGGGAAGGTCAATGGGTGCTGTGACAAGGTTGGTGATTGTATATTTGCTTTGCATCAACGGATTGGTCTATTTACTTGCATGTTTTATGGCATTGCAAGCATTCTTCACATCCCAAGATTGTTTTCTACTGATTTGCCCGAACAGACTATCTGAGTTGTTTAATAGCGGAAATATCCGATTTTGAGAAAGATAATGTGTCCCAGAGGGACAATTCCATTCACGATCTTACGTGGAAACAATTTAGACTTTTTGTTCCTGATATAAATAACCGATGTTTGAGAAAGTTCATTTTTGGGATGAGATTCTTAGAGCACTAGTTGTAGGAATCCTATATATTTGCTCTCAAATGTATCTCAAATGAGCTCCTATACTATTTTTAAGCACACTTTACTTTTCTTCATAATTGTAGGAGACCTATTTTCAATAAAAGCTACATGAAAAGTTTGTTGGGTCCCATTAATTACTCCTTCAAATTTTTAGGGAGTGCTCAAATGAATGGAGAGTTTTACACAATTGCAAATTTGAGAGTAGGCCATAGTACTTTTAGGTAACCTGAAAATGTAACAATTTTATTGTTTTATCTACCTTTTATCCTAAATTTGAGATAAAACAATTAAATGGGACTCCTACAACCAGTGCTCTTAGTGTTATGGAATATGGAGCAGAGCTATTAACAAATCCCTCTGCCAGCTGTCAATTTTTGTTGTGTACGTGCCTAGGCATGCTGTAAGATTTCACTGGATCTTTCTCTAGATAAACTAATATTGGGAATTTGATACTGAGGAACCTTGAAAAAGGAGGTGAACAAAATCATTTATCATATCCTTTTCTTTCTCTATCGTTGCAGCATTCTTTATGGAGCAGAAGACCCATCTATAGCTGGTATTGTGTTGGATAGTGCCTTCTCTAATTTGTTCAATCTGATGATGGAACTTGCAGATGTGTACAAAATTCGCCTTCCAAAATTCACAGTATGGATTTATCTGATCCTCTTTTGTGACAATTTAAGTTGACCATGATTATGTGTGACTTTGGATTATGCAGGAAAATTCTATCTTTATATTTTAAGAATATCACTTTAGTTGTTTACGTGATCCAATGTTATATTACCTAATAAGTGTATGTGTGATGTAATGAGATCTATATCAACTGATTCCGCTTGGTGCTGACGTTCCTTCCGTTGACACCGACTTTTGTAGATTTTGGTTTGTGGGTTTCTATAAAATATGGTATCAGAAACTGTTTAGTCACAGCGTGACTTATAGTAAAATTAAGTTTAAGGTATCTCACGCGCTTTAAAGTCACATTTAGTTGTCTCGTTGATACTTATCGTATAAGCTTTTGTGCAAAGTATTATTCGTGTTCCCAGAATGAATTAAAGGGAAAGACCGCTATCATTCCTAGTTCTCTTTAGAATAAACAGATTTTGAAGATAATTTGAGTAAACAAGAACCTAGACATATTTTCTGGTGTTTGACACATGGCACTGTTTATAGTTTAAAATTCCTTCTATAGACAACCATGCGTCGGAGATACAAATAATTAAATCCACCTCTAATATACTTAGACCAGCAACAAGCTGGCTTTTCACATCCATGGCTTTCTTTGATCTTCTGATTTAGTTGGCACTATTCTGCCTGGCTTTTAAAACTCTCTGATGCTTGCTCTCCTCCATGTTCAAATGGTGTTTGTTGCTTCCTAAAGTTAATATCTTGCAAGTTGTAGTTGCTAGAATTAACTGCAGTTCTGTTATGTTACAGGTCAAGATGGCCCTCCAATACATGCGGAGAGTGATACAGAAGAAGGCCAAATTTGATATCACGCGGCTTGATTGTGTACAGGTTTGTATCTATTTCTATATTCTGGTACGAATTATTTTGGTTTGTCCTTGGTCTAGAACCTTGGTTATGCAGAATTGTCTTCTAGAATAGTAGTTAAATGATTCCAGTTCAACAAACAGGTTGCACCCAAGTCTTTTACCCCTGCTTTATTTGGGCATGCAAAAGATGACAAATTTATTCATTCCCGGCACTCTGATGCTATCTTCAAGGCATATGCGGTATGTGACTTTCTGGTCTCTGTGATTATTAAGTTTTTGATAATGTGCTGTCAATGAAAATTCTTGTTCCTGTACAGGGCGATAAAAATATTATTAAGTTTGAAGGTGACCACAATTCAACTCGGCCACAATTTTACTACGATTCAGTCTCTATTTTCTTCTACAATGTCCTTCACCCACCTCGAATTTCATCATCATATGCAAACAAGATTGAAAAATATTATGATCTGGGAGACTTGAAGGTCGATGCTGGCATGGAAGAGGTAATTGATGTTCATCTCCCATTTAGTCCTTTCCTCCATCGAGCGTCTTAGACATACTCTAATAGGCTCTGTCATATCTATTAGGTAGTGTTTGCAAGAGTATGTAATTAAGCAGACAAAGAGAACTTGGTGATGCTTGCTAAGAAGCTAATAAAGCAGTATTTGCAAGTAGATGCAATCATTTTATACGAGAAAGCAGCTAGAAATCTTTCTGGACTTCTGATACAATAGCCATCATAAGTTGTCAAAATATTCGAGTTGCAACCAGTCGCTTAATCAATTTTAGCATGACTTTAGTTTCAATTGGTTTTTGCAACCACTCTCTTCACAATTGTTCATTTACTAAGTGGCGAGTTTGTTTCTCATTTCTTTTCTTTATTGTCTCCAGAATCTTTTGTATGAGATAATTGCTGGGCTCCGGAAAGCAAGTGCCGATGCACCAAGTTCTTCATGTGCACATACCCTCTCAGGGATGAAGTCTGTAGACGAACTCCTTTCTGACATTGTACCTGCCTGCAATGTAAATTACAAATCTTTTCTGATTTCCATGGTTTTACTCTATGATTGGTGCTACTTTTTGGCATCTAAACCTTTATGTATGAATTATTTGTTTATTAACAGTCTGTTCGTTATGTTGTTTGTTAATAACTACAGGAAGTCTTAGCAAGTGAAGATGCTGACCTCGGTGCTTCACTTGCACAGGTATTTGCATGTTTAGCTACGTCTTGTAATGCACTTTTAACTATGCTTGGTCTTGAGGGTTAAACGCTGTCAATTTGAATTGATCTAGGATAAACCTGGTGGCTCCAATGAAGAATGTTGCTCCTTTACAAGCTCAAATAGAGAAAGTTGGGGAAGATGTTCTTCCCTGGGCAGTGATGATACACCCTCCTTGAATTGTACAAGTTCTAGCAACCGTGATCAGGTACCTCTCTAGTAAAAGTTCACCAAACCCTATCAGATTCCATAATGTTACAAGCTTAGTTTCATTTTGTATTTTGCAAGATAATGTTAACCCAAATTTTATTGCAGACGACCATAAAGGTATTGGGAACACCTCTAAGGAAACCCGAAAAGAACACATTGAGTTCTCCGCAAGATGACAGCAAGAAGAAGAAAAAGGCATCTGCAGCCCCTAAAAAATCCAGAAGGGAGAAGTTTGAGAAACTTGAAGCTTTAAGCCAGCGGCTGCGGCTTTGCATCCTGAAAAGAGTGAATCACAAGAGACACAGTTCATCTTGACTGACAACTTCAATTGTATAAAAGCCTAGGTGTTTTGTCAATCTGTCACAAGTCTTGCCTTTCTTTGTATTGTTTCTCACTTTTTTCTCATGTATTTCTACCAGTTACTCCTAGGAGATAGTCCAGTCTGATATTAATTACCCTCAGTCCAGTTTATCAACTTCATTCTTATTGGTTCCTCAGTTCCTTTCATGACAAACTCTCAAACCTCATTTTCACTCTTATGTCCACCAAACCCGAAGTGCCAAATCCACTAACAAGTGCAGAATGAATCAAAACATATTCTACTTTATACAACCACCCTCATTTGTCAGATATCTTCTCAGCATGGGAGCATATAGTTTGGAAATTCTTCCATAGACTGGATTGATTAGACTACACCTCAATTCTCAACAATATGAAGGGTAGCTTAAACTGCACCTGAGAGTTATATGATGTACTACTATTACTGCTATATTAAACAGCCTTGAAGATTAATCTAAATCAACTCTGCATGTATAATCTAACGAACAAAGATGTAGGGACATAAGGTATCCCGTAGGTTCAGATGCTTATAATACAGAAATGCACGCTAAATTTAGAAGCTGTGTGGCAGACTGTAGCATATATTTCTCGGGGTAATATGACATTCTATCTTATAAACGCCTGGTATTCTAATAATATCTTAATAAACAATCGTCTTTCACACCTGATACAGGCGTGCACTTACATAAACTACACAGACAACATGACAAACGAAACCAGATGTGAATATTCAACCAGCTCCCTCGTCTAGAAAAGTGAATGTGGCTGCTGGTAAGGAGAGCTCAAGCTCGACTCTAGCACGGAATGATTCAGCAGGCTCTCAGGTCCCTGAAATGTTAAATCAGGGACAGTCCGCTGCTTTTTCCCTGGTCTTTCACGTGGGCTCTCAACTTTTGTGGTCATGTTGCAACTGGAATCAGGAGTTAGTGGCTCATGGGAGAAAGACTCATCAACAGAGAGGCTCTTGGCTGTGACATTTACTTTGGCAAGGTTGTCGGTGAAAGGTGGCTCTGATGTTGGAACGGGGGTTGTTGGGTCTGTTTTATAATCAGATTCTGGAAAATTATTGTCTGCACCAGGTGCAGATACCCCTGAGCCTGGTGTATCCGTAAGGTTTCCGCTTATACGCTGTTGCTCTTCGATAATCTTTTTCAAGTACTTTCCTTGGGCTTCAATCCGCAACTGTAACTGTCTCTGTACCTGTATGATTTAACAGAGTGACAAGACAACTTGCTCAGATAAAATTGGATCTTAGTATAAGTTCAGAAATTCTAGAACAAAAAAATCACATTAGTTTTGGATGATCACAAGCTGTATTAACAATAACAGCAGTTCCAACAGATTCAGTCTATGTAGACCTGAAAGGAAATTAAGCTAACCTCCAATTGTTCATGGAGCCTCTTCTGAACCTCCATCTGCAGCTTCAGTGCTTCAGTAATTTGCATTCCACTGCAAAAAGAAATTAGTCCATGTAAAGCAATAAATTACCTTGTGCGATCCTTATAAATGGGAAAATGAATCACTTATTAGAGCACTAGTTGCTGGGATCCTAAAAAATTTATCCTATAAACTTTCTTACCTCTTCCCTAAACTATATTTAGTTTACCTAGCTTTTAGACATAAACCCCAGATGACCTATTTATGCATAAAAACCATTTAAATAGTAGTAATATTTTGGTGGAACTTTGTGCTAGCATTTTGATTTACACCTGCTCACATTTGGGATTGGAAATTGGCAGGCGAATGTACTTGTGTTGGTCCAAGAAGCCTAACCATTGGTAGTGGCCTTAGAAGTGATCTACAGCTGTGTCTGGAGTTGGGAATGTCTAGCACATGCTATAAAAAATATACCACTTCTAGTACACAAGAGAATCTGAAAATAAATGCACAAATATTCTCCGGTGTGAAAGAAAGTCAAAATGTTAAATGAAAATATTAAGTCCCTCAAGCCGGAGAGTGGAGATTGTAATGCACGCAAAAGGTCATGCATAGTGTTTGGCTCAACACTTGAGTTAAGTTTTCTCAATTCGAATTCAATTTTATCAAATTTTTGTGTTTGTTTTTCAACTCTACACTATGCTCTACTTGAGTTGAGTTCCTACTCACCAACTCCAAAACTCAAATATCCAACTTAACCCTATATATATCACAATTTAATAACAAACACATACTTAAAAGTCAACCCCAGTTTAGATGCTTGTAGAACAGTATGCACAACAAAATTTATTTAAATATGAGGGCGCCACTTACGAAGAGCCATCCATGCTTGAAAGAATATCTTCGGATTCTTTCTTTTCAGCTTTTTTCCCTTTCAGTAAAAACAAAAAGACTTATCAATAAATGGATGGCCCATGAAATTGAAAACCCCATCTTTAAGAAGTGATCATATGATATATGGTCATAAATAGGTAGCATACCATCAGATGAAGAATCTGGAAGATACTTGGCGAGCCGATATTTCTGTTTATAACAATAAAATTAGAGACAAGCTGACAAGCAGAAAACAAACATGGAAACGAAAAAGAACATGACAATGCACTCTGTGGTATACCTGTAAATGACTTTTTACATGGTAAATCGTTAGCCCTTGAACTCCCATAACCCTGAGAACACCTTTAGGAGTAGCTCCTGAAGCATGAACAATGTCAGAAGTTCCTTGAGTGATGATTGAGCCACATAAAACAAAATCCCAACCCTTAAGAATATTACTAGCAGTAATATTTTTTCCATCATCATGAAGAGTATGCATCAACCAAGTAAACTGTAAGCCATGCTGTCAGAGTTCATTACAAGATTAAAAAAGCCACCAATCATTCTAAACTTGTAATTGTGTGTGTTTTCAAATCATGCACAGATTTGGGCACATGCCTACAGATTATGCTGAACTCTGCATCTTTTTTAATATCTATTGGCCAGCAAAGTATCCAGTGCGAGCGTACCCAACAGAATAAAATATAAATGAAATCGTCAAAAGTTAAACACTTAAACCTTGAAGAAGAATAGAATCACCAAAGCAACTATTTTCATATCTTATGCATATTGATCTTTTCATACTTAATCGATCATAGATCTAGTCAAGTTTTAAGTGTTAAGTGTATCAAGCTTATGCTAATAAAAGAAATGTGAAGCGAACTTACGATCTGGCCCACCAAGCTGCGCAACAGCATCAACAAATCGTTCGTGAAGTTCGTGTGTCCAACGGAGCCGCTGCCTTGAAGCTGCATTTGAGTTGTTGCTCGCAGAATTACCTCCATCCATCGGATCCATTATGTTGGGACCACAATCTTATTGCTGACTTTTATACAATGCGGTTAATGAACTAAGATTAAGCTAGGTAGACCATTCAGTTGATACACTTAATTTAATCTGCACGGGAAAAAAAAGAGATAAAGAGAGTATTTGAGTTGCAGTGAAGCAGACGTCTCTGCGAACTAGTACAAGCAGGAATCAAACAATTACTTCATTCTTACACACCCTATATAACAATCCTAAGAAGCCTACAAAATTTAACTCTATCTCAAATACCATTTTCTATAACTCACATAGTAGAAGAGCCAAATGTAGCTTTTGGAAATAGAAAAGACTAGAACTAGATGAATTAGTTGCCTAGCAGTAAGAATTTGGCCACGAGAACCAAATAGATGTAAAACCACCGCGACTAGTGGAATTCCCAGCAGGTTCCAGAAAGGAAGTTCAAGGTTCAATTCAACCAAGTGCGTGAATAAGGTAACCATCAGCTACTCATATTTTCGGTCAATTGGGGCATTTTCGTGATACAAGCCTACGAATTCAAATTCTCATATCACATAATCATATTTATAGCTTCCAATTCATCTATGCAGATCTAGATGCACATATAACATACGAATCGTTTTCACTACGTCGAAAAACTCGAGAAGCATAGGCCATCTAGGCTTCCTGATATACAGTAGAGAAAAATGCACACAAATTTGATTCTAGTAACAGAACTTAACTTGATCAGGTATACGAAACGAAGCAAAGACAAATTATGCTACAACACATACTCCAAAGCTCCAATAAAGCAGTAAGTGCTAACATATGCATCTGAAAATCCGAAACGGAGCTAGAACCACGAAATTGATAACAGTCAGTGACAATCAGCTCCAGCACACAGAAATGTTCCTCAGAAATCAAATTAACATACAGTTTGGAGGAATAAAGCATGAGAAAACAGTCGAGAATTGAGCGAGAGTACACGACGAAAAAGGAAGAAATGTATAAGATTGCCAAAAATGGAAGAGAGAGAGAGAGAGAGAGAGAGAGAGAGAGAGGGAGAGAGAAAATCCAGACCTAGATCTAGGAGATTCCTCCTCGCCATGAATCCTCGAAAAGATGAGCTATGGATTGAATTGAGACCTGAGAGAGATTGAGATATTAAATTCAGGTGATGATGATGAATTCAAAATGATTGAATACGTCACCACAATTTTGGTGCATCAATGAATTCAATATTATGCAGATAGATCAATGAATAAAAATCTATTATGCGCATTTCATTTCATTTCAGGCATAGTTATAATTTGTCCTAGCTTACCTAGGTTTGAATATTATATTCTCTTCTTCCAAAGTTGCTATTCATTAATGAAATGAGAAACAATGCATATCCTTCTTGTATATTTCGCGGAGGAGATGACTTTTCTTTTCATTTTAAAAAATGCAATGTTAATTAATTATAATTTAAGAGGCGGATTGAATTGATATAAATCAGAAGAAACATTTACTTAACCTACAAACACACACATATATATA
>JAYMSP010005143.1:0-14404 GCA_036897095.1 Plantago elongata | reverse complement strand
GTTGAGTATATGTGGTCGATCTCATATGATTATATGCCTAGTTGACTTTGAGTGATTATGACTGTTTTGGGAAAAATTACGCGGTAGTTCTATAATATTCTATTGGTGGCTTATTAGTCGGTTCCTTGTCCATGAATCTCATACTCTGAGAACTAGCAAGGAAATAGTTAAAGGTGAGTGATTACTGGCTTTCGGCGTCAGGCCCCGGGAAAAGTTAAATTGTATCTTTCATCGTCTTAAATTCCAGTATCTATTTCTGCTTCCTTATCTATCTGCCTAATACTACTTCGTCTATGCGATGACATCCTTACTAACCCGACACGAGTACTAATTGTGACTGTTTGGTTATCATTGAATCTGTTGGAACTGAATTCTGATTGTATCTTGATTCTGACTTGATATTCTGCTATTCCAGTTATCTTGTGATATTGCATCCTGATTGTATTCTGTTATTCCATATGAACTGCATTGCACGAAAAATGATTTTAAAAGCAACCACACACTACTCGTTTTTCTGAAAAATTGGAAAACCGTCGTGGTCGACATTGTTGACATCTTGTTATTGAAGCTAGGTTATGTAACTTGCAGCGTTATCTGTTCGGGCTCTTGTTTACGTGTTGGACTATTCAAACGGTCCTTTTTATGTGTTGCGGTGGGTCGCTGCCCATCATTTATGCAACTCTCTGGAGATCGCTACTCCCCCTTGTTATTTGACCAATACCTGATCAGTTTGATCTAGCCCAAGACGGTTACTGTTTAGTACTGTAAATCTGACACCTTTCATGTGCTAAGATAGTGATCGTGAGTGCGTGTTTACGATTTTCCCTATTTTTAAAAGTGTCTGATTAGCGTGTTGTGTTGGTTTGCTATCCCGATTGTGTTCATACTCGCATTCATGCATGCTTGATTATCGTCACTGAGTCTTATGACTGACACTCTCTTGTTTTAAAAATGCTTTTCCCAGGACAAGTGCACGAAGAGAGGTCCGGGTAGATATGCTGACAGGCTGATTATAGACACCGTACTCCGCTGCTAATCGTTTAGATGTGTGTATTTATTATCGAGTTATAACTTATATTTGGGGTTTGTAATAACTATTATTTTTGATATATCGATGTATTTGGAAGTTCGGCATATTCCTTGACGTCCGGACCAGATCGGGGCCTTACATGTATTGTGATAATCAGTCAGCAATTCACTTAGCAAAAAATCCTATTTTTCATGAAAGAACAAAACATCTGAAAATTGATTGTTACTTTGTTAGAGAACAAGTTCTTTCTGGCAAAATACAAGTGATTCATGTTTCCACCAAAGAGCAGTTAGCAGATATTTTCACCAAGGCGTTGGCTCAAACAGACATGAGTAGATTACTGAATAAGATGAGCATAGAAAATGTATATGTTCATCTTACGGGGAGTCTCAGAATCATGAAGAAGAGCAGCACTGCAGAAGGGAACGGGAAACAGAGCAAATGGACGAGCTAGTTAGCAGTTTGATTCATTACGACATTGTATAGTTTCAGCTGTAAATTATAGTTTGTTTTAGTTGTTGTATAGGCTGTTAACACATGTATATAAGCCTTTGATTAGTACGGATAACAGGGGGTAGATTAGGAAGTTATCAGAACTTCGACTATATATATCTGTAGATATTTTACATTTTTGCTGCTAAGTTCTTATCTCAAACATTTGAGTGATTCTCAAGCTATCAATAAGAAAAGCAGTTATTTACATTGTTGTTCTCTACATTCTACGTTGCTCAATCATCATCATCATCGTCTTCGTTGTTCATCATCTTCACCATTGATGTAAGTTCACTAAGCTTCAATGTCTTCCGCTATTTCAGTTTTCTGTTATAGAGTTTCAGGTTTGTTCTTTTGTCATTGTTACTGTCCATATTTCTTATATTTTAAATTAATTAAGTATATGCCTAATTGTAGTATAGTTCCTTGGTCATTGTATTTGATGACTTGTTTGTTGATCTCTCTAACTTGTAGGATGTTCTGCTTTACAATTTTTTTGGATCTTCACCAATGGGAAACCAATGGAGAGTTATGTACGAGTTCTTGAAGGAAAAAGATTTGCTTGGTGATAATTCTCCACTGTCTTTCCCGAGTTTTGACCAGTCCAGACACAATGCATTGTACTCTGAACTCAAACAACTGTACGTGGCCATTACTCGAACTAGGCAAAGATTATGGATTTATGAAAAACATGAAGAGTTTCCACAGCCTATGTTCGATTATTGGAGGAGGCTGCAGGCAGTACAAGTGAGGAAACTTGACTCGATTTCCGATCAAATGCAAAGGGCTAGAAGTCCAAATGATTGGAGAACTCAAGGAATTAAGGTTGTTTTCATCTTCTTAGTGACTACCCTTTAATGTTCTTTTTCGTTATTGTACTTATGTTTCAAACATAATGTGCAGTTATTCTGGGAAAAAAATTATGCAATGGCCATTATGTGCTTCGAAAAAGCTGGTGACATAATATGGAAGCAACGTGCTAATGCATCTGGCCTAAGGGCAGCTGCTGCTCGTCGACCTGATTCAAATTCCGTGGAGACTAGTGCATTGCTAACTGAGGCTTCAGATGTGATACTGCAGCAGAATGTTTTTGCGACATGGGTCAATATGAAAGGGCAGGTATATATAACACGGTTTAAGTATTTTGTTATGCAGATCTTTGGAAAATGCTTAGCTATAAGGATATAAAAGCTAACTATATGGTGTACCGTAAGCAACGTTATTTTCTTTTATGGAACATAATATTTATTATGACTTCTATATGCAGGAAATATTTACCGGAAAATGCCAGAACTCAGAAAAGCCGCTCAATGTTTTCAGTTAGCTGGTTGTTATAAAACTGCGGCTAAAGTTCATTATGAGGGAAACTTTTTTAGCGAGTGTTTATCATCATGTCTCAAGGGAAAGTACTTTGAAATGGGGTGCAATTTATTGAGAACTGGAAACGGCAAGCACTACAGGATAATGGGCTCTTGCAAAGATCAACAGACATCAAGAAAATAGGCGAGGAGTTTCTGGAAAATTGTGCCGAGGAATGTTACAGGGTAAAGGATATTGAGTCCATGATGAAATTTGTTCGAGCGTTTCATAGTATGGATTCCAAACGCCAATTTTTAAAGGCTGTAGACTGCCTGGAAATGCTTCTTGTTTTGGAAGAAGAATCAGGAAACTTCACAGAAGCTGCAGGGGTCGCAAAGCTTATAGGAGATGTTCTACACGAGATTGATCTGCTGGGAAAAGGAGAAAAGTATGTCGATGCATCCCATCTGATAATCTCCTACGTGCTTTCTCAGTCTCTATGGATATCTGAAAACCAAGGTTGGTCGTTTCAGCAGAAAGAGGAACTTTTAAGTAAAGCCATGTTGTTTGCAGGGAATGTTTCTGGAAACTTCTATGCATTGATTTGCAAAGAAGTAGATATACTGTTGGCAGATGTTGAGGCGGCGAGCCTGTCTGAAATGATACAGATTTACATTTCTTCGAAGCTAATGGGAAGCAAAATTCGTGAAATTCTCTCTGTTAAGAAACTACTCGAAGCACATTTTGATGTTGATCCTGCAGGCCCAGGGTATGAATGGGAACATGAGTTGCCTACCAATGCAGAAATACATGCCGAAGAAAAACTGCTAGGAAATAAGGTCTCTGTTCGAACCTTTCTTTACACATGGTCTTTACACAAGAAGAACATTTTGGAGATATTAGAACATCTTGCATCTCCTGTCAGAGCAAGCAGTTGTGGTACGGCTGACTTAGTTTTAAATTATTTTGGTGTTACGTTGGAATTTTATCCAAGTACTTATCGGTTGCTGAATCCTACTGCTGCATGGGTTAATATGGTGGATGAGTGGTTCCTTCGGAAGAGAAGAAGTGTTGGGAAACAAAGTGTGGTGGAACTTGATGCCAGTGAATTCATATTGGTAACTCGCAGGTACTGGAAGAAAGAGTTTATCTGCTGGCTTTAGAGTTTTGGAGACACTTAAAAAACTCCACATATGTACTCTGAACAGACAGTTGCCCGTGTATTGGCATAGCACATGCCTAACATCCATCTATGCAATAACAAATTTCTTCATCACGACGCATTCACTGACCATCAAAAGAGGAACTGAATTTCAGAGGTTGCGAAACATCATGCAAGATTCAATGCGATATTTTGAAACCATTTTTCCATTAGACCCTGGAGTGTCTTCAAGAAAAAACTTGGTGGCATTGAGGGGATCAGCTATCTCCAAGAATTTACTGGAAGAAGTTGTTTAGTATTGTTGATGGAAGAGGCATGCTCACGTATGGACAAATAGGAAGGGCAGTGATGCTATGGTCAGGTTCAGGGAAGCCTGGACAAGATCTTTATAATAAATTTGTTGCAACAATCGATGCACATTCGGTCTGGAAGTCATTCGTCCATAGTGCTTGGACCATGGAATCTCTAGGTGAAAATCTACATCTAGCTCTGGAAGAAACTTATGCTGCCAACTGGAGGACAACACCTGACTACATGTCACCGAACTGTTTCTTGTATCTGCTTGAACGGCTGTTGGTTTTGGTTCCTCATTCACAAGGTTTTTTTTACACAACAAAATCTTGTTTCCTAGAATGGTTAATATGCCAGGGTTCAGATTTCGACCCAAAGGCCTGCAGTTTAATCTGGGAAAAGCAGCTTACTTCTACCTCCAGAAGCATTTTCGACTTTGTTTGTAGAGCTGTCCATGAATTCATTCGTGATAAGCCTGCTACTGCAAAATGGATATGAACATCTCGTATCAATGGGAAATTCTACTTTCCCGTGATGATGCTGAGATTGACAATGGTGCAGTGTTTGTTATGTCTCAATTCACAAAAACCTTTTGGTAGAATTTTAGAGCTGCTGAGACAAGTCGGAAAACAGTTGCCTAGATCCTTTTGTGATGCTATTAGACGTCGTAGGGAGAATAATTGTACTGCTGATGCCGTTGCCGTTACCAGTGCATTCAAAGCTATTGGGACGCCCTCGTGGTTGTCGCAGCAATCGAAGATGAAGAAGAAAGTAACGCCCTGAAGTCTATGTGTCCTGATGGAGCTGTTTTCATAAACCTGAAACTTTTTTCATGCAAGCAAAACATCATCAACACTCTGTTTCCTACCGCGGATGATCAGCTGCTGACTTATGTCCAAACTATCACTCGGATTATCAATGCTTGAGCATCTTGGAATTGCATGAGAAATTGGTCAAGAATTGAGTATAGTCATTTTGTAGTGAACTGACATATTCAGGTTTTGTTTTGTTGGCTCAAAGCCGTTCTTTTGATTATCCTCTATCATGTTTTTGCCATGCCAAATTTCCAATGAACTTGTTCAGCTCAACTTGTTACTAAGCCAATAAATAATACACATCAACCAGCCCAACTACCCAAACTTCTAATAAACAGTTAAATTCTTTTCTCAATGTATATACCTAATCTTCCAATCAACTCAACCACAACAAATAAATTGTATTTTATCATGATCCGAACCAATATAAAAAATTTAATACAATATTACTATCATTTTCATTATTGTCATAAAATAATTATACAGATAATTAAATATAATAATTTATATATAATATAAAAAAACCTTTAATGTAGATAAAAAAATTAAAATACAAGGTGATGTAACAATTAATTTAAGATTACATTACTGGAATACATGAAAAATAATTGCAATGCTTCAAATATAATTTTAAAATAAACAACGTTACTCAAGGATAAAAAGAAAATTAGATAAGAAGTAGTAGTTAATAGAGTGAATTTTTCAAGTGTATGAAACTAAATTGAATTTTGTTTTAAATTTTTTATTTTTTTTAAAAGGATAATAAAAAGTTTTTAAAAGAATTATAAAATAAGAAAAAACTTTTTCCTCCCCTATCCATTTATATGAGCAACCAGTTGTTCGCTTGTCAGCTGGTTTATAAACACAATGCATGTTTTTTTTTTTTCCTTTTTTTTCATTTTTCATGTGATCCTTACCAATCAAGGTTAGCAAACATCAACCGATATGTTTGGTCTGAGGAAAACTCCCGGTAATTTACACAAATGTTTATTAAAATATCCCACATTACACGATTGTTTGTCAATTCTTCTCAAAAATTGTCGGCTGAATTAATTTGTATAAACATTTGAGCCAGATCTTTTGGTCCACTTATTAAAACTAACATTTCGATGTATGTGTATTAGGGCGAAATCGACATTACCACAATTCGATTTAAGCGTATTAGGGACGAGATCGGCATTAACATTTACTTCGCAACTGTAGTGCTTATAGTGCAGTTGAGATCAGTTAGGAGAGGCAGACCAAAACGAAAAACGCAATTAACAATGACGCACCGAGTAGCTAAAATGTCAAAATCAGGCTACTTATTTCAATGAAAAATAATATACAGACAAAAACTAATACTAAAACAAAAGACTAAAGGATTTGAAAACCCCAAATCAGCTGACCTAATTACACTTGCGATGACATCACAACCGTTACTCCGACACCTCCCGTCGACTGATCATCGATCACCACAACCTCATGCACCGGAGAATCCGCCGGAGTAAAATACACAGGCGAATCACAAGGCGTCGAAAACTGCGTCGCATCGTCAATCGCAATCGCTACCATCGCATCTTCCATACACTCCTCCAAGCTCACTCTCTTCTTCTTCTTCACCTCATTCTCCAACGGCGATTCCATATCCTCTTTCTCCTCCTCCTTAATCGTGAACAGAAACCTCGGTGGACCGAACATTCCAGAAAGCTTCATCAAATCGATATCGATCACTTCCATTTCCTCCTCCCTGTTCAAATCCGCACCGGTCGTATCAGAATTAGGCGCAATCACGTTCCGTTCGAGGCGAGATTGAGGTCGGATGCAGAACAGGTAGAGGAGCTCCTTAGACGAGGCGATTGGGGAGAAAGTGTACTCCGTGGATGAGTTTTGCGAGACTTGATCTGATCCTCCGGTTGTTTGACGGTTGAATGCACGGCGGCGCCAGAGGACGTAGAGAAGCTCCGCCAGTAGAGCCGCCAGTGAGACGACGAAGATTACGGTGAGCACGGTGCCGAGCTTGCTCATTCCTCCTGCTCCTCCACCATCGGTCATTTTTGGGTTGCTTGTAGGGGACACCTTGAAGTGGAGTGGTGAGTTGAACTAAAATGCATTTATTTTGGCAGTAGCACTCTGGTTTTGATTGTTTTTGTTTTTCAATGATGATGAAGGGTAATATGGGAACTCCGTTTTACTTTTTGGATTATTTGGTTAAGACTTAAGAGTAAGTATAAGGATGAAGATAAATTATCTAGCTTAAAGCAAAAAGATAAATTAACTAGAAATATATTTATATGTACATATCATGAAAATTATTAATCTAGTCAATTGAAAATCATACGTTTTTAATGTTTGTGTTCTTCTTATTACTATAAAATATAATTAATATCACATCTTTAATTTATAAAATTAATTATTAGATTATTAACATTGTACGTCGATAATTTTTCACACTATTTTTCATCCTATCATGAAAATTGTTTATTTATGATGGAGTGGTGGGTTACCGGAAGTGTAAGTAAAATATACGGTAGAGGATTAGTGTTTTTGGGAAGGAGAGTGACGGGAATTAGCCGGTAACGGGTGGCGAAGAGTAACGGGTGAATTTCTCGGTGTTGGGTAAAGGCAGTGTTAATTATGACAAGTGACGGGTTTGGTGGATAGACTTTAGGTTACGTGGAGATCTTTTTTTTTTTAAGTTTGTCTACTCTATTGACCTAAACACAAAGACTTGACACGATATAAAAATGAAAAATGGGACACAAAATTGGAACAAGGTTAACTTGGCATCATGGCATGCTAAGTTTAACACCATCCCAATCATCAAATATTTTAAATAAATAAATAATTTCTGTATTATAACTATATTCAATCTTCCAACAAATTCAATCACAATAAATAAATTATAATTTATCCATGACCTCAACCAATACAATAAATTTAATAAAATATTATTATCATTTTCATTATTATCATATTATAATTATATAGATAATTAAATATAATAATCATATATAATATAAAAAAACTTTAACGTAGATAAAAAAAATTAAAAATACAAGGTGATATAACAATTTAAGACTACATTACTGAAATACACGAAACAATGCTTCAAATGTAAATTCAAAATAAACAACATTGCTGAGGGATAAAAAAAATTAAAAAATTAAATATTCAGTCCTCATCATTAAAATGCTCACATACGTGTTCAATTAAGTCGTTCTTAAGTTCCTTGTGCCCTTCTCTGCTGCGAAGCTGATCCCTGTTAGTCATATATCGGGCTAGACTTGCAACTCGGTCGGTGGAGTAGTTGAAAATAGGATCAACAACGTATTCTTCACCCTCATCTTCATTTACACGTCCGGGACGATCTTTCATGAATTCGGTGGGATCGGTTTAGTTTTGGTAAGTGTCTCTTTCATATTCAACTATCATATTATGGAGGATGATGCAAGCAATCATAATTTTTCCCATGGCATGTCGATCCCATAAAAAACATGGTTGTTTAATAAAAGAAAAACGAGCTTGTAGAATACCAAATGCCCGCTCAACATCTTTCCCAACAGCCTCCTGATGTTGAACAAATAATTTGTGCATGTGAATAATAGGAGACTTAAAAGATTTCACAAATCTAGCCTATTCTGGATAAATGCCATCAGTGAGGTAATATCACATATTCCTTTAACGACCATTAACAGTGTACTTGACTTTCGACGCTCTGCCTGATAAAATATCATCGAAAACATGAGATTTTTGTAGCACATCACATCATTGTGCGTACCTGGGGTTTCAAAAAATGCATGACATATCCAGCAATCTTCTGACGCAACAGCCTCCACAATAATTGTTGGCTTCCAACTTCTTCCTTTATACTGCCCTACCCAAGGAGTAGGACAATTCTTCCATTCCCAGTGCATGCAATCAATACTGCCCATCATACCTGAAAATCTGCATCGTTCACTAAAATGTAGAAGTCGCGCCATGTCTTCTTCGGTTGGACTCCTGAGGTATTCATTTCCAAAGTTGACAATTACGCCTTCTACAAATTTCATAACTGATTTTCCTATCACCTGCTCGCTCATTCGCAAGAACTCATCATACACATATGGTGGTGTTCCATAGGCTAAAACTCTTATAGCAGCAGTGCATTTTTAAATCAAAGACATACCTAGCCGACCAGTGGCATCACGCTTTTGTTGAAAATATTCGTCTGCACTAAGCTTTTCCATGAAACGTTCGAACACATGCTTTCTCATTCGAAACCTTCTGCGAAAAGTTTCTTCTAGGTACATTGGTTTCGGAAAGACTGAGAAATACATTGTAAACAAATTTTGATGCCTTCCTCACGGATTCATTCAACATGATTGCTCGTAGCTCTCATATTGTGGTTTGTAGGTTGTAACAACAAAGTAGGAATTTGAATGACCACATCCTCGATAATGCAGTTTAGTGTTTGGTTTTGTTGTATGACACATTCTTCCCACTCATCTACTTCGATGAAAATGGAAGATTCATCACCCGAATTAGAACCATGTAATATGTGCTCATTTAATGACATTTTTTTAGTTGGAAATACACTACTTCTGAGGTAATGGAATGGGTGTGGAAGACTTGAAAATACACTCCATATTTAAAGAGAGCAAGGAATGGACCTGAGTCATTCCTAGCCACATAAATCATATCATCTTGTGAGATGATCTGCAATAATGTTGAATGGACTATGCAATGAAAAAAGAAAAAGTTAATTGGAGTATAGTAGAAGAATCATGTCAGATATCTTGAAAATAATGAAAGTAGAATAGACCATAGACTGACAAAAGCTCAAGGATCCAATGAGAATATATACTAGGCAAATGACAAAATATAATATAAAGAGAGCTAAAAAATTTTGAACACGGATATTTTATTGCAAGCATAAGCATACATGATAGAACTGATCAAACACAGTCGAAATCATATGAAAACATTGTAATAAAAAACGACAACATAACATTAGGAATTGAAATTAAAAGTAGGTAGAGTACTCTCCCAACATGCGATTCTTGAGGTCTTCTTCTTGTGCAGATAGATTTGGTTTTGCCAACAACGCAGTCAACATGTTTGCATTTAGCTTCCTTTTCTCCAATTCAATCCTTTCATTCCCAAACTTGTTCATGGACTCAAGTTCCTTCTCACGCGTGATCCTCATTGCACGAAGTTCATTAGTAAACTTATCTGGAATTGTAGCAGGGCCTGATGATGATGCTTTTCCCTTTCCCTTTGCTTAGCTTTGGCTACATCTCTACCGATAGGACGACTTATTGTTGAAGCACCACTCACTGGATTTTCTGGAGCAGATTCAATTGGACCTTGGTCATCGGTTCTTGATTTTTTTGAAATGCCATGACCTTCTTCCTCGGAATCCAGTGCATCTGGATGAGGCCTCTTATGGTCACCACCCAAATTCAACTCCCACTTGGGTGAGTGGCGCATAACTGTATCAAACACAAGAGTATGTGGAAATCCATTTTCTCCATAAAGCTGATGAGCTGCCTTTTCAACATCTGCCATACCCATTCCACTCGTTTTCTGGCGGTAGGCTTCTCTGTATGCACCAATCCACTTTGAAACATTTTTGTTCAGCCGCGCCCAACGACCTCTCATTGATTCCACAGTTCGCTTTGATAGTGTACCGGGATTTTCTTCTCGGGATTGATCATACATCTTGACAACTTTCTTCCAAAAAGTGTCACCTTATTGATTAGTGCTGACAATTGCATCTCCACCCACTTTAACCCAAGCTGACATTAGGGCTACATCTTTAAGGGGCTCCCAAGTCACGGATACATTGGCTGGGCTCGGCTCAACTTCTGGCTCTTTGTTATTTTGAGTAAGATTAGGAGGGTTATTCTGAGTAGGAGTCGAAGGAAATTGGGTATTCATATTTGTTTCATAACCAGAAAATGCTTGAGAGTTTTGCGTATTTTCATAAGGAGGATAATAGTGTGGGTAAAACGGGTCACTTGGATCCATCGAAGAGAATCAAAACCTGAATATTTGAGATAAGAAATAGTAGTTAATGGAGTAATATTTTCAAGTGTATGAAACTATACTGATATGGATCTCTATTTAAAGAGAATTTTATTTCATGAATTTTGATATATTTTTTTTTGGAAAGGATATTAAAAGGTTATAAAATCCAAAAAAAAAAAATCCAATAGGGAGGGACAAGTGTTCCCTACCTATTCATTCTTTCCAAGCAACCAGTTGGTAGCTGGTTGCTTGAGCATGGACGCCCATCATTAATTCCCTTTTTTTGAAAAGAAAATTGTGGTGGGTCCCACCCACCACAAATGGCCAACCAACACCGATAATTCTAGCCCAAGTCATTCAGAGTTAAAATAACTGTCCCAGAGATCATATTACATTCGTCTAATTAGCTGTATACTTATAAAGACGTTGTAGAAGTAAATTATTTTATATTTATTTTACGAAAACTTAGACATACATTTAAAAGAGTTTTGTGTGTGTTTGGCATAAAACTGCAATTCAGTTCTATTGCGTTTTTATGTAAAAACACATGTAAAAACACATAAAAACTCAATTCGAATTTAAATAATTCAACTTTAATTTTATATCAAACCATCCTTTCCAGTGGGCATTGTTACACTTCAAATAAATATATGTAATTGCACTCTCACAATATACCGACTAGTCTAATTCCATGTAGAAATGAAATGGTGAGGACCAGGCAGTTTATATCTTTTTCAAGTTCCATGTGATATGAGAACTTTAAAGGCAGTGACAAATTTTGATTTAGAATAAAAGTTCATGGAGAATATGACACACTCATGAAGTTGAACCATGTATAAACAATGGCACACTTTTTTTGCTTAAAATGCCAGGTGTTAGTCCAACATAGTTAATGTACATGATCCAATTATCCAAACATGTTTTCGGATAAGGATATTAGATATAGGGTGTTGGCAGTGACATCCTTTCGGTCTGAATTCTATTTACCAATCATGAATTTCATCATAATACAATAACAAAATATTTTTTATTATATCGACATGCTTCGATTATATTATAGTTATTATAGTCATATAGTAATTCTCAATTAGCACACATTCGCTGTCTCTAGACTCTCTTAAATCAGTTTTAATTTTTTACATCGTTCTTAAACAGTTCCAAGTTCCAACACTTAATTAGCTTCCTCCCAGACAAACTGTTTGTTTTAAGTGATAATCGGAGGATTTAACATTCCCCAGTGGTTGGGCTTTTCAGAATTCGATCTGGTCATAGTTATAGTTCGACTCATATGGTCAAAGCAGGCCTTCAAACCCCTGTTAGCCCATATCATGTAAAATTATGGTGGGCTTTGCTTCAGCCCACTGGACCGGTAAACAAGGATTGGTACCAAGCAGGATAGTGGAAAAGTCCAGGTCCAATTTACGGATAAGTTTCAACCATGTACTCGTTACAACTTATAATATACTCACACATCGATGCTTCTCTCAAAAATCCCTATGAGTTGTAATATTTTATTAACTCATGACTCGTTGAATTATTAACTCAACACTCTTTAATACTTATCTTGAGTTGTTTTTCATAATATTTGCCCCAAACCAAACAGTTAAAGTCAACTCAAATGACCAGAATGGCTTTGGTCATGCATTATATGGGCCTCAAACAGGACTACAAATGACACAAGCAGGCTGAGCTTTAGATAAGCTCAGGATGTTAGGAAGTATTTTGAGTCTGTTCAAACTTGAGTTCGACTCGAACTAGTTAAGCAAGAGCCGAGCTTATTTTTGAGACGAACCCAACCAAGGAAATAAAAAAACTCAATACGCTTTCAGCCTTTCTCTAACCCTGATACATATGCGGTTACGCCATAAAACTTATAACATAGAAGTATTGTACTCAAATTTGAGACTATTCAAGAGTTTAGCCATCAAATCATGAGGCAACAAGTAGTAGAATGGTTCTTCCTTATCCTAAAACTTCTTTTCATCTAGACTTATTAGATAAAATTGAACATGGTGTTTGTTTAACGATTAAGAAAATTAGGTCTGAGTAGTAGCAAAGTCATACATGGGTTGCCTTTTCCAACCATGCAAACATTAATTAATGAGGGGATTATATACTTTTTCCAAGTTTTACATCACCAAAATCGTTAAGATAAAATAAAATTAGAAGAAGATGATGATGGAGAGGAGTAATGTAAAAAGGCAAAGGCATTTAAAGGTGCTAAAAAAGGTACATGGAGTAATAAAGTTGATCTTTTTGAGTATAATGCACGAGGGAGGGTAACCAAAAAAAGGGAACAACTTTGTGTTAAAAGGGCTGTCCACTTTCTACACATACACTTATAAAAACTTATAATTCCAAGTTAATCTAATTCTATTAAATCTCTTTGCACCACCAAATCACTCATTATGGCCAGTATCTACCTTCCTGCTTTTGAGGGAAAATTAGATTCCATTTGCTTAGTTACCTTAACAACATGATTAATTATCTCATTTTAAAACTTAATCTACCTTGTATGAATATATTCGACCTCTATCTTCTAGATAATCCCTAGCTCGCTAACATGCTTCCATGTAATATGAACGTGGACTACGTGTAAACTGAAGTAGAAGAATAAGGTTGATTTTAACGGCAAGGACGTTTTATTTAGGCAATGCTATAAACTTTTAAGTAGTTCGATTATTTTATTCCGCTTGATTTTTGTATCCGATATTGCAAAGAACTTGTTATTTGTGCATAGACTTGTAAGGTTATATCTCTTCAGTTGTAGATCACTATGCTTACTATTCACGGCATTAAATCAAAAGAATATGTTTCTCTTTCGAAGTTATTATCCGGGAAAAAGGCAATTTAAGTCCACTTCTATGGGATCATTGTTGCGCCCAATCACCACTTTGCATGTGTTGTGATTCTTAGTCCACAACTTAGAAGACTTGTGAAATGTAGTCATAATTCGCCGAATTACCGGAGAACTGATCCTAGCTGGCGTTTTCTCGGCTGACTGGCGATAAAAATACACTCCGTTGGTTGACTTGGCGCGACACATCAGATTATGAAACACTTCAGATTGGGCCAAAGTGCAAATTTCCAAAATAAGCAAATTTTCCGCAAGTCCCCAGACCACATCAAATTCTCAAACACAAACCCTTTAAGTTTCTAAAAACTTCAATTTAATCCCTGTAAACCCGATCGAGTTTCAAAAAACAATTTCCTCAGTCCTAGATCGAATCTGGGTCCGTAAATCTTTGAGTATTCATTCACCCCCGTTCATATCATCATCCAGGACGAACAAATCAACAAAATCAGATCGACTTTCCAGCTTCG
>JAYMSP010005142.1:0-14406 GCA_036897095.1 Plantago elongata | reverse complement strand
GGTTCAAGTCAAAACAAATACGGTTCCCTAATACATTTCGTCTAAAGTGATACAGTTAGTCAACTAAATCGATAAACAGGTCGGTCGGTTGTCGTCGAGTAGTCGCGGTCAGAGTTAGACAGTCAGGCAGGTAAACGGGTACATGAATGAAAACGCGAGGAATGAACAGTAGCAACGGAATAGATGCAGGAATTGAAAGGAGATGAAAGGTGGCACTTTAACTTTCCCAGGGCCTGATGCCGAAGGCCAGCTATCACTCACTTAATCGTAGTTAGTAGTCGCGTCGTAGTCAGTCGAGACGTAATCGCGTGATCGGAGTTAGAGTTAGGCAAGCAGGTAAGTAAACAGGAACAAGTACTGGAATAGAAAGGGTTTGAAAAGTGGCACTTTAACTTTCCCAGGGCCTGATGCCGAAAGCCAACTATCACTCATTATTTTAATTTCAAAATTAAATCCGCTATTATTCCTAACAGGTGCCAAAGCCGTCAAGTCTGTCTCAATACAATAATCCTATATCTGGTATAGGACTCCTAATAGATAAATTCAAATCACAGACGACAAGTCTGTCCCAGTATAATCTCAACCTCTAACAGTATTTAACCAGTATTTGTCCTAACCGTGTAGTACCATCAAATAATATTATTATATTCCAGTCCCCTAGTCGACAGCAAGTCGACGTCTATACAAGCAAACAGTACAATTCCTAGTCGACGGCAATTCGACGTCTATCCACAGTTCAACAGTAGACAATCTAATTTAAATTCCACAACAGTCCGCGACCAGCGGCACTTATCTTACTGTCGACGGCCAGTCGACACTACAGTATTTAATATCATTGGGTACACTAATAATTCACTAGACTAACAATATAATTTGAATTCCATATTAACTGCTAATAAATGCCAATAACCGGTAGTTACCATAATTATTCGTCTAACGACACTAAACAATAACTAATAATAGTAAATGATAATTAACGCTAATTAACTAACGATGATTAACGACAATACGATAATTAACTCTAACATACGCTAATTAACGATAATTAGTGATAATTAGCGATAAATAACAGGGATAACGTGATACTGACCGAACAAGGGTCGAGCGACGGCAGCAGTCGATAGTCGAGGCGGGGTCGAGGCGGAATAATTGGTCGAGTTAACGACGCTATTTCGAAAAACAAGAAGAGGCAGCGGTTGATGGTGGCGTAAGGCCGGGCAAGGGGCGGTAATATATCACTATTAACTGGAACTTGGTCGAGTTAAGGACGCTTGGCCGGAATTCGGGGCGTAGCATGGTGGTGCTCGGTGGTGGCAGAGAGAAAAATGGGTAGTGAAGAGAGAAGAGAGTGAGAAAGGGCAGGGAGATGGTGTGAGAACAATGGGGATGCAGAGTCGGCTATTTATAGCCGTATACAGGCGGTGAGAGGTTGTGTTGGAGGCGGGGAGGCGCCAAAATCGACGCGTGGTGTGATGACTCACCCGCCGGTTGGTTTATCTCTCGCCGCGTGTTGCGGCCCGTGTTCCGTCTGTTAGCCGCATGTCTTCCTTCCCACGCGTACTGGCAGCTCGAGGTGGTCGGTGGCTTAATGGGGAAGAGTGGCCGCCATTATTGACCGGAGAATGAAGAAGAAGAATGATGAATTTGGCCCAGGAGCGGCGAATTGGCACGGGAGATGGAGCAGACTGGGCACGGGAGAAATCGGCACGGGAACGGGCGGATGCGGGCGCGGTACCGGCGCGGATGGCGCGAGCGGAGGTGAGCGAAACGGGGAGAATGGCACGGTAATTGCAGCCCGATTGGGTTATTTGGGGAAGATGAAGGGTAAAAGACAAAAATGGCCTTATGGGGAAAGAAGGGAAAATAATGAAACAGGGGTAATCCGGTACTTTCGTGATTATATATAACTGGATCATTCTGGCTTCCAAACGACTCGCAAATAAAATCCGGAAAAATGGCAAATCGATTCCCAGACCCTTTTCAAGTCGTATTCGAGCCATAGGAAAACTAAAATAAATATTTTTTTTATTTTACTATTTTATTATTATTTTATTAATAAACTACTAAATTTCATTTTAACGTCGAATCCGCTCGGCGTTAAAATTCTAAGTTCGACCTAATCTACTTACGTAATATTTTCGTTCGTGCGAAATAATAAAATTAATATTTTATTAAATTTCCGAATAGACGAGGAAATTTGTCTGACCTTACATTCTCCCCCACTTTAGAGAATTTGGTCCTCCAAATTCAACCTATCATCAGTGAACAGGTAGGGATATTTCTCTTGCATCTCGGCTTCTTTTTCCCAAGTGGCCTCTTCGAGAGCGTGATTCTGCCAGAGAATCTTGACTAGAGAAATCTGCTTGTTCCTAAGCTCTTTGACCTGGGTATCTAAGATGCGAAGAGGCTTCTCTTCATAGGTCAGATTTTCCTCAAGTTTAACTTCAATGGATTGGATAACATTCTCCGGGCCTGGGTGATATTTCTTAAGTTGGGAGACGTGGAATACGTTGTGGATTCCAGTATGGTTCAGTGGTAGTGCCAGATCATAAGTAACTGGTCCCACTCTCCGGGTGATCTCAAAAGGTCTAATGTATCGAGGAGCAAGTTTTCCTCCTTTCCCCAATCCTCTTAATTCCCTTTCTTGGGGAAATCTGTAAGAACTCTCGGTCCCTTCTTCGATTTCCAAGTGCTTCCGTCGACGACCGGCGTAGGATTTTTGTCTATCCTGAGCCTCTCTAATCCTTTGCCTTAGATCCAGTTTCGAGTATACCGTGGATCCTTACAGCAATTTGAATAGTTTGTCGATGTGGGGTAGCGGGCACCTATTTTTACCGGTCCGATTATTCAATCGTCGGCACTCGATATACACTTTTAATGTACCGTCCTTCTTCTTGACGAGCCATACTGGAGCACCCTATGGCGAACTACTGGGATGAATAAATCTTTTTGCCAGCAATTCATGTAGTTGGACCTTAGGTTCATGAAGTTCGGCTGGAGCCATTCAGTACGCACGGGATACTGGTTCTGCTCCAGAGACTGTTTCGATAACAAATTTTACTTCCAACGCGGTGGGAGTGTGTTATGTTCTTTCGGGAATATGTCCAGAAATTCCCGTACAACTTCGGCGGTTTCTATCTTTGTTTGATCTAACGCTGGTTTAATCAGGTAGGCTAGGTAGGCTTGACATTCCTGTTTTAAGCATTTGCATGCTTTGGCTGCGGATATTACTCATGGTTAGACAGATGGAGAATCTCCAAAGGTAGTTGGTTTTCCTAGAGAAGATTGCTGGGTTCGAGGATTTCCTAAAGTGCATGGGACTAATCCATTCCTAGAGTCGGCTTGACGAAGACGGGATCCTTTTGAAAAATAAACAATCTGGAAGAGATAGGGACTATGAACTGGCAATGAACATTAACACCTTATACTAGGCACTCGCGCCTTTGAAATAGTGACATTACATGTAAGGTCCGACAAATTTCCTCGTCTATTCGAAAATTTAATAAAATATTAAGTTTATTATTTCGAACAAGCAAAAATATTACGTACGTAAATTAGGTCGAATTTAGAATTTTAATGCCGAGCGGATTCGACGTTAAAACAAAATTTAGTAATTTATTAATAAAATAATAATAAAAAGAATAAAATAAAAATTATTTATTTTATTTTTCCTATTGCTCGAGTACGACTTGAAAAGTATCCGGGAATCGATTTTCTATTTTTTCGAATTTTATTTGCGAGTCGTTTGGAAGCCAGAACAATTCAGTTATATATAATCGCGAAGATACCGGTTTACCCCTGGCCTTCCTTTTCCTTTCTTTCAAAGTAAGGGTATAACGGTCATTTCACGGCTTGTTCTTCCCCAAAATTCCCAGCTGACGTTGCTTCTGTTTCACAGTGCCAATTCGCGATTCTGATTGGGCCAAACCACGTGCACCCGCGTGCCAATGCCGACACCTCAAGCAGCCGCTCCTCGGCCGCCGTGCGCCGCCACCCCCACGTGCCCATTGCGGCCGGAACACACGCGTAAGGAGGGGACGAAGCGAGTCATCGCAAGGGAGGCCGAAATGCGGCCAGTTGGCCCTCCACGCGGCGGATTCCGGCGTTTCCACATCCTCCTTCACCGCCTCGGACGGCTATAAATAGCTACTCCTCCATTCTCCATTCTCCATTCCCCTCACCCCATCTCTTCCCCTTTCTGCTCTCTTCTCTCTTCACTGCCCATTTCTCTCTTTCTGCCACCACCGAGCACCACTGAGCACCACCGTGCTCCGCCCAAAATCCCGGCCAAGTGTCGTTAACTCGACCAAGTTCCGGTCAATAGTGATATATTATCGCCCCTTACCGGCCTTACGCTACCATAACCGCCACCTCATTTTGTTCTCCGGAATAGCGTCGTTAACTCGACCAATTATTCCGCCTCGTGCTGCCTCGACCCCACCTCAACTATCGACTGTCACCCGTTGCTCGACGCTCGGTCAGTACGTTATCCCTATTATTTATCGCTAATTACCGTTAATTATCGTTAGTTAATTATCTTTAGTTAATTATCTTTAGTTAATTATCTTTAGCTAATTATCGTTAGTTAATTATCGTTAGTTAATTATCATTAATTATTATTAATTATCGTTTAATGTCGTTAGACAGATAATTAGTGTAATTACAGGTTATTAGTATTTGTTATCAGTTAATGGGAATTTAAATCATACTATTAGTCTTTTAAATTATTAGCGTCAACTGGTCGTTGACAGTAGGATAGTTGCCACTGGCCGCGGACTGTATTGAATTTAAAATAGACTGTATACTGTTGAATTGTGCATAGACGTCGACGGAAATTGTACTGTTGGCTTTTGGAAACTGGAATATAATAATATTATTTAATGATACTACAATGTTAGGACAGATACTGGCAAAATACAGTTAGAGGTTGAGATTATATTGGGACAGACTTGTCGTATGTGGTCTGAATTTATCTATTAGGAGTCCTATACCGGACATAAGTTTATTGTATTGAGAGACTTGTCGTCTGTGGCCCCTATTAGGAACAATATACCGGATATAATTTTGAACTTAAACTAAAATGCTACCCCGACAGTTAGAAGAAATAAATGGTCTTAAGACTTATTTAGAAATGAAAGGTCAAAATTTACTAAATGGTATCGATTACTTTAAACGTCAGGTATTTAATTAGCAGAAACTCGGATATGGAATCCGCTTGTATATGTCGCAAGAATTATAACTAGTATATCGAAATGTCATAGTACTGTTAGGAATAATTAAGAGTCTTTTAAATAATTTAGTCAGGATTTAAGTAGGAATGCTTATCTGCTTATCAGGAAGCTCGGAGGATCCTGAAGCACCAAATACATACGGTTTGTGATAGATGGACTTCGGCATTAGGCCCTGGGAAAGTTAAAGTGCCTTCTTTCATTACTTTTCAATTCCTGTACCTGTTTATCTGCCTGACTGTCTAACTCTGACCGCAACTACTCGACGACGACCGACCGGCCCGTTTACTGATTTCGTTGACTGACTGTAGTACTTTAGACAACCTGTACTATTAAACCGTACCTGTATTGCCTTGGACCTAGTTACTAGTTGTACTATACATTGAAATCGTATTATGGATTCTAGCTACCGACCCTAATCCTGTCTACTCATCATGTCACTGACACTGTTTACTAAACCTGTATACTGATCATGTTACTGATCCGGTTCACTAATCCTGTTTACTGATCCTGTCTACTGTTCCTGGTTACTGTTACTGTACTGCATCTGCATATTACCCCTGTTTCTGATCCTCACGCACTGCATTGCACGAAAATCATTTTTCTAAAACTATAACCGCACACTAATATCTATTTTGGGAAACCGTTCACGTCCTGTTGAGCTGGGTGATGTCACTTGCAACACTACTGTTACTGGTCATTCGATAGTCGCTAAGTGCCATGCGGAGCAAAGCGCTTCACCCCGTAACCGCGGTGAGGGCACCTCTTGAGTCCGTAGGGGCCACCTCTAGAGGACTAGCCTATAATGACACTATCCTGTTACTGTCGTCAGGTGGGATACCATGCCGCGGTCTTGCACAATCACTGCCGTTTGGTGGATCTCCATGCCACGACACCTCCTGTTATTATCGCCGGGTGGAATACCTGCTGCGATCCTGTCCTGTTCCCGTTTGCGGTTTTCCCACTATTCAAAAAATAACAGCCTGATCAGCATGTGTGTTGGTTTACTGTTTCTTGCATTTCATACACATATTCATGCATGCCTGACTGTCCTCACTGAGTCCTAGTGACTAACACTCTTCCTGTTTCAATAATTTTTCTTTCCCAGATTTTGAGCACGACGATAGGCTTGGGTAGCTCAGACAGCCGGACTTTGGTCGAATTTCGCAGCTGCAGTTTAAGTTAAATGTTTGTTTTCTGTTTTTACTTTTTGACTTATCCTGTACATAGGGTTTGTAACGGATAATATTGTGATATTTTAATAAATGCGTATTTGAAATATTCGGTACAACCCTTGACGTATGAACCAGATCCGGGCCGTTACATTATAGGAAAATGTTAAGGAGTGGCAAGCCTAAACATCTTATTGATATAAATAAGCTTACATCATACTAGCTATTTACTTCATTTCAGCAGGTGGAGCACTAAGATGCGAAATTAGCCGACGGACATGTCAAAAGACGGTGTCGATCACTTCCACACTTTAAACACCGTCCGCTCATTCACCAATATCGTGTTTCAACATGACCTGGTGTACCACAAAATTTGCAGGTAATCTTGGCAGGGGCTTGGGCTGGTGCAACTAGGGGTCGAGTTACTAATCATGGTACGACTTTTCCCTGAAAGCCCGTCTTCGATTCTTATCACGGTCCCGACATTCTGGTTGTTGCGATTTTTCCGGTTCTTCTCTTCGATGCAGGTTCTTAGTGCCATACTTCATGGCGTTTTCCTGGTTTTGCCGGATGACCGGAGGCATAAATTTCTGGGTAAATTCCTGGACAAATAATCTCCAAGTCCAGTCAACTCCTCTTTCTTCCAAAGTGTGACGGGTTAAATTCCACCAGGTCTGAGCAGCCCCTACCAGTTTATACGATGCATACCGAACCTGATATTTATCGGTGCAACGTAAAACTGTAAAGATCCTTTCCATCTCTCGGACGAAACTCTTAGCTTTAACATTATCAATCTCTCCATAGAAGGTAGGAGGCTCGTAATTCAAGAATCGTTGTATTGAACGGTCGTCTAACGACTATTCTTCGGTGGGTTGAAATCCTTCCAGTCGCTACGTCATTTGTTTCCAAAAGGCTGCCATTTCTGGAATTTGGGGGCAAGGGGGTGGTTCGGTTATGGAAGGTTCTCCTACAGGTGGTGCTTTGCCTCGAAGTGGGGACTGCGGTTTATTATTTTCGGGGACTAAAGGGTTCGGTGGGGCTAGTTGTGGAGGTGCATACTCTTCATCCTGAGTTTCGGGTTGCGGCCTATCAGCTTTAGACATTTTTACTTGTCTGAGATGCGGGTAAAGGTGCAAAGCAGTTAATAACCACTTGCAGATACGATAAGGGTTTAGGATAGAAATAGGCAATTACTACAGAATGTTTTTCGCTTACCCTGATCCCCCCTAAATGTTTTAACTTAGAATCTGTTATTTCCTTGAGTTAAGGATTTCAGGTCAGCTATGACATAACAAGTAAATGAGTTCGAACCGGCGTTAATTTCTAAATCTTCTTTATATACTTACAGGGCTTCTGGTCGAGTTGACCGACTCATTTCTACTTAACTGACACGTACACACCTATCTACCGTACTTGACGAGAAATAGAAGACAACACACATATCGAGCGAAGAGACAACAGACAGTCAGTTCAGGTTACCAAATACACAGGCAATCAACGATTCACGGGCAGAAATAGAAGTCAAGGCAAGAACCTCGACGGATAACAAAGTCAAACGCAAGTGCTGGATGGTGGGTGGACAAAGTCAAACATTGCAGGCTAGCGGTTAACAAAGTCAAATGCGAATGCCGAATGGTGGAATACAATAGCAGACACGGGTGCCAAGTGGCGGATAACCATCTAAGGTCAAACAACAGGTGTTGGTTGGCGATCAATAAATTCAGACAGTTCTAAACAGAGAGCAGGCACAGGGGTCGAAAGGCAGGTAGTAAAACTGAACAGACACCGAACATCACATTCGGTTATCAATTCGCAAATCCTAAAGTTAGGTCAAGTGCTATGCCTATGCGTAAATGAACAGAGGGGCTTAATAGTAACAATAGGAAGGCATAGAGAACACGTTCACGACTACGACGTTCCGTCACCTGACGGGTAAGCGGTTTCTCAGTATGGACTTCTTTACCCAAAACTGTACAACTACTATAAGGGAAGTTTCGTCTAACTGTCGAAGTCAGTAATATAGATAATAATAATGCATAGCTACTTGTCTCTCCCCTCCCCCACTTTAGAAAATATTATAGGGGTTAATATTTGGAAATGCGTCACAATCATGTTGGTCTGAACCGGGCTCTGAAACCACTATGTAGCAGCCCCGGATCTGGTTTAGACGTCAAGGGTTGTGCCGAATATTACAAATACACATTTATTAAAATATCAAAATATTATCCGTTACAAACCAAATGTACTGGATAGGTGAAACCAAGAAAAATAGAAAACACACATTTAAACTTAAACTGCAGTAGCGGAATTCGGCCAAAGTCTGTCTGTTCTACCCAAGCCTATCGTCGTGCTCAAAATCTGGGAAAGCGGATTATTGAAACAAGGAGAGTGTCAGTCACTAGGACACAGTGAGGACAGTCAGGCATGCATGAGTATGCGCATGAAATGCAAGAATACAGTAAACCAACACACTTGTTGATCAGGTAGTAATTTTTGAACAGTGGGGAAACTGCAAACGGGAACAATAACAGTAATTGCTGCAGGTGGCATCACCCAGTGTCAGTAACAATATGGGGTCGTGGCATGGTGATCCACCCAACGACAGTGTAGTGCAAGACCGCGACATGGTATCCCACCCGACGACAATAACAGTATGGGGTCGTGGCATGGTGATCCACTTCACGGCAGTGTAGTGCAAGACCGCGGCATGGTATCCCACCCGACGACATTAACAGTATGGGATCGTGTCATGGTGATCCACCTCACGACAGTATAGTGCAAGACCGCGGCATGGTATCCCACCCGACGACAGTAACAGTATGAGTCGTGGCATGGTGATCCACCCAACGGTAGTGTAGTGCAAGACCGCGACATGGTATCCCACCCGACGACAGTAACAATAACAGTAAAAATAGTGTTGCAAGTGACATCACTGAGCTAAACAGGACGTGAACGGTTTCCCAAAACAGTTTTTGTGTACGGTTATATTTTCAGGAAAACAGTTTCCGTGCAATGCAGTTGCTGAAGATCAGGAACAGGGGTAATATGTCGATGAAGTACAGTAACAGGAAACAGGAGCAGTAACAGGATCAGTAAACAGGATCAGTATGCAGGTTCAGTAACAGTGTCAGTAACATGATCAGTAGACGGGATCAGGGTCGGTAACTAGAATCCATAATACGGTTTCAGGGTACAGTACAAACTAGTAACTAGGTTCAAGTCAAAACAAATACGGTTCCCTAATACATTTCGTCTAAAGTGATACAGTTAGTCAACTAAATCGATAAACGGGTCGGTCGGTCGTCGTTGTCGTGGTCAGAGTTAGACAGTCAGGCAGGTAAACAGGTACAGGAATGAAAACACGAGGAATGAACAGTAGCAACGAAATAGATGCAGGAATTGAAAGGTGATGAAAGGTGGCACTTTAACTTTCCCAGGGCCTGATGCCGAAGGCCAACTATCACTCACTTAATCGTAGTTAGTAGTCGTGTCGTAGTCAGTGGAGACGTAATCGCGTAATCGGAGTTAGAGTTAGGCAAGCAGGTAAGTAATCAGGAACAAGTACTGGAATAGAAAGGGTTTGAAAAGTGGCACTTTAACTTTCCCAGGACCTGATGCCGAAAGCCAGTTATCACTCACCGTATATATCTGGTGCGTCAGGTTCCTCCGAGATTCCTGATAAACAGATAAACTGTTTTACTTAAACTTCTGACTAAATCATTTAAGAGACCCTTAGTAATTCCCTAATAGTATTAAGACGACGTCTTAGTTTATAATTTCTTAAGACGTATATAAATGGATTTAATATCCGGATTTCCTACTTATTTACGATCAATTAAGTATTAGGTGTTTAGATTAACCGATACTATTTAGCAAACCCCATTCCAAATCTTTAAACTAGTCTTAATTTTATTTATTTCTTTCAAATGGTCGGGGTAATATTTTATTTTAATTTCAAAATTATATTCGGTATTATTCCTAACGACACTAAACGATAACTAATAATAGTAAATGATAATTAACACTAAATAACTAACGATGATTAACAACAATACGATAATTAACTCTAACAGACGCTAATTAACTCTGACCGAACGAGCGTTGAGCGACGGTAGCAGTCGATAGTCGAGGCGGGGTCGAGGCAGCACGAGGCGGAATAATTGGTCGAGTTAACGACGCTATTCCGGAAAGCAAGAAGAGGCGGCGGTTGATGGTGGCGTAAGGCCGGGCATGGGGCGGTAATATATCACTATTAACCGGAACTTGGTCGAGTTAACGACGCTTGGCCGGAATTTGGGGCGGAGCACGGTGGTGCTCGGTGGTGGCAGAGAGAGAAAAATGGGCAGTGAAGAGAGAAGAGAGCGAGAAAGGGCAGGGAGATGGTGTGAGAACAATGGGGATGCAGAGTCGGCTATTTGTAGCCGTGTACGGGTGGTGAGAGGCGGTGTTGGAGGCGGCGGAGGCCCCGGAAAATGACGCGTGGTGTGATGACTCACCCGCCGGTTGGTTTCTCTCTCGCCGCGTGCTGCGGCCCGTGTTCCGTCTATTAGCCGTGTGTCTTCCTTCCCACGCGCACTAGCGGCTCGAGGTGGTCGGTGGCTTAATGGGAAGAGTGGCCGCCATTATTGACCGGAGAAGGAAGAAGAATGACGAATTTGGTGCGGGAGCGGCGAATTGGCACGGGAGATTGACCGGATAGGGCACGGGAGAAATCGGCATGGCAACTGGCGGATGCGGGTGCGGCACCGGCGCGGATGGCGCGGGCGGAGGTGAGCGGAACGGGGAGAATGGCACGGTAATTGCAGCCCGATTGGGTTATTTGGGTAAGATGAAGGGTAAAAGACAAAAATAGCCTTATGGGGAAAGAAGGGAAAATAATGAAACAGGGGTAATTCGGTACTTTCGTGATTATATATAACTGGATCGTTCTGGTTTCCAAACGACTCGTAAATATCCGGAAAAATGGCAAATCGATTCCCGGACCCTTTTCAAGTCGTATTCGAACCATAGAAAAAATAAAATAAATAATATTTTTTATTTTACTATTTTATGATTATTTTATTAATAAACTACTAAATTTCATTTTAACGTCGAATCCGCTCGGCGTTAAAATTCTAAATTCGACCTAATCTACTTACGTAATATTTTCGCTCGTGCGAAATAATAAAATTAATATTTTATTAAATTTCCGAATAGACGAGGAAATTTTGTCAGACCATACAGTAATATTGGTAACTGTACAAGGTAGGGTAATGGCCGATACAATTATTGGCTAAACAAACAAACACGGCAGCAGAAAAGGTCTGGTCCGGTTACTACACGCCTGGTCATTCTACCCGATCGTCTACCCTGTTCTCGCAATCATTACCTGGGGAATGGAAAGAACAAACATGACAGAGAGGGTAACTCGCAAGACTTAGTGAGTAATATTTTAAGACCAATGAGAAAACAGACACGGACACTAATTCGAAACAGAGTTCACTTCTGACAGGGAAACACGAAACACTTATCACGCAAAACAGATTCCTGATCCTGGATTTTCAGTAATTTCATGAAACAGATACCAACCATCACACCACAGAATGGCCACGGAGGGCAACTTGAGTACCTTATTACTCCTTCGAGGAGTGACCTTGCACTCAATCACACGACATGCTTAAGTCCATGTCGGCCCGGTACACGGAACGATATCAATCACCTGCAGTGGCGATACCGTTGGGGCATCCGGGGATCGGTGGGTACACGAGATATAGCTAGACCGTCGGTCCGTTCCGTCCGGCCCCAAACTATACCAGCTGTCCTTGGGTCCACACTAAAAAAACTTAACACGGACCTGGATAGCCACACATGTGGCATATAATGGGATGCCGCGAAGGCATATAACAGTGTGCCGCAGAGGGATTATCAGTCAGGTTACCAGGATCGGATCAAACAGGTAAAACAGTACACGTACAAGGGACCTTATGGTCACTTATTCAGAGATTCCAACAAGCGCGGAACTGGCGATCACATGACTAAACACAATTACAGGAGGCAGACGAGAACAATCACTGGTGCTGAGTGGCAGAGGACACTAACAATTAATCTTGCCGAAAGGCAGACAGTACAATCAAGGGGGACGAACAGCAGGTATCAAAAATAAACTAGGGTGCCCAGTGGTGGATAACAAGTTAAGGTCAAACAACAGGTGCCGGTTGGCGGGTAACAAGTTCACACAATTTCCAGAGGACGGATGCAGAAGACAGACACATGTACCGAAAGACAGACAATAACACTAAACAGACACAGGTGCAGAAAGACGGACAATAACACTAAACAGACACAGGTGCAGAAAGACGGACAATAACACTAAACATACACTGGTGCAGAAAGACAGACAGTAGCACTAAACAAACACAGAAGCAGAAAGACAGACAGTAACACTAAGAGACACAGGTGCAGAAAGACAAACAGTAACACTAACAGACACAGGTGCAGAAAGACAGACAGTAACACTAACAGACACAGGTCACCACATTCGGTTATTAAATCAAAATCATATCAGGGGTCAGAGTCTATCAGAGTGTCAGCGGAATATCGGTACGGTCAGACATTCTGCAAGTCCTAAATTTAGGTCAAATGTTACGACTAGGCGTAACTGAATGTAAGAGCTTAACAATAACAATATGGAGGCACTTTGTATTCCCCAGGGCCTGATGACAAATAAATGTTCACTTGAATAAAGATAAGTGAGGGTCCTCACTTTGGTTGGGCTGGTACGATACGCAGCTTCGAAATCCTGATACAGGAACAATACTACTTAACGTTTTACGCAAGAACAATTTATAATTTCCCTAAATTTTCCCCCAATAGCAATCAGAGCAAGCAGTAACAGTCAGAAAATAATATCCAGTTAATTCCATTATTTCCAGATGACCTTTCTTCGTATAATTCCTTAGAAATCGCAATCATATATGACCTCATAATTCTCTAACCTAACAGAAATTCCTTACAACTAAACAGTAATCAGATTCAGATTTCAACAATTTTTAAAGCATTTACACAGTACATCATCGTATTAATTTAAACTACTTCAAATGATCATCCTTATCGTATTTAAATGTTTATACAAGTTTCTTCGTATTTCCTAAACATGGTACTATTTCCTAGCATTTTGATTACTACTCAGCATCCTCCTTCTCCATCCGCTTAAGCTCCTCTAATACCTTCTTCGCAGCTAGTCCCGCACTCCAGCAAATACACATCATCCTCACAACCAACTTCAAACGCATAACCTATGCGCATGGTAAACAGTAAGATGCTGATAAACAGGCAGGCACAGGACAGTATATATATAGCTTAACCATACGTGGTACGCATTCCCACTATACAGATGACAGAAATACGGGTAACCTACCCGCGACATACCATTTAGCACACGCGCTGCCGGCAAGGCAGTAATCAATAACAGACTGACCAAACAGATAGCAATTGACTCAACCACATAGACACGGTTGCATGACACAGTTGAGCAGTATATAATACTCACTGTGCTGCTTTGCCAACCCAATACACCAGCCAAGTGCACACAGCTTGACTCACGTTCGAACTTCAGGAAACAAAATTAATTCTAACCCAACACTCAAACACAGTGGACAAGAACCGTCATGACCTGTATATTCAGACGCACACATAAACACTAAAATTATACTGGAATTAAAACTATACCAACAAATCATACCAGTTATGCATAGATTGCACGCATCAAAGCATCAACCTCTACTGATTCATCTTGAAAAAGAAAGACAACCAGAATCACATGCATCGTGCATCAACATGACTTTACTGTCTATGCTATCAGTCTCACAACCACTCAGCTGATCACTTCACATGCCAGCTGCTATTTCCAATTTACAATGACGAATGACAACTTCCGACAACACGAAGAGCAAATCAACTCAACTTAACCATGTCTCATTGGCTTTCTATTATAGAGCAACAACAATTTCTTACAGAATAATATATCC
>JAYMSP010005141.1:0-14408 GCA_036897095.1 Plantago elongata | reverse complement strand
AATTAAAAAATTAAAAAATTTCAAAATTGGTCTCATTTTGTAGATCGTGAAAAAGCGTATCCGTTGGTGATTTTTTTATTAAGTATTTTTGGAGATATTATTGTTCGAAAACGGATAAAAATCGAAAACCGGAAAAATGAACAAAACGAAAAAAAATAAAAAGGGGGGGTAAGGTGGTATCGGCTGCTGCCCGCGCCGTGCCAGGCGCCACTTGCGCCGTGGCACGGCGCAATCCTCCTCGCCGGCCCGTTGGCGCGGCGAGAATAGCCCATTGAGGCGCCAACGGCGCGGCATCTAGCACGACGCCCGCCCGATGGCGCCCCATTGGGGCTCGTCTTAAAGTTTCATTTAGACTTCATGTTAACATGTTTAATTTTTAAAAAAAATTCAAAAATTCAAAAATTATTTTCTAGAAAAAAGAAATGATTTTCGAAATTAAAAAAAATTAATTATTGCAAATTAGCTCATAAAATTATTATTCTTAAAAATTACTACCCAAATTTTTTAATCAACCTTCTCGATCACCATCTTCACACCAAACAACCCGATTAGATATTTCCTTCATCATCCCAAATTAAAGTTATTCGATTTTCATCGTCTTCTCTTCCCCAATCCCGATTTTCGAATCGTCATCGTCTTCCCCAATTCGATTCTCTCATATCAGCCATGGGTAACACCGAGAAACTCCAGAACCAGATCGTGGAGCTCAAATTCACATCCAAGAGCCTCCAACGCCAAGCCCCCAAGTGCGAGGAAGAGAAGACCGAGAAACTCAAGGTAAAAAAAGCGAACGAGAAAGGCAACATGGACGGCACACGGTTCTATGCCGAGAACTCCATTCGCAAGCGATCTGAGCAGATGAACACCTCCGTCTCTCCTCTCGCCTCAACACCCAGGTGAAGATGGCAACCATCAACAAGTCCATGGGCAGTATCGTCAAGTCGAAAGCTTTTCAATTATTGATTACCCGAGGATTACTGCTACTTTTACTACTAGTATTGTTGCTCTGTTGATTAAATGAAGGCCTCATTGACATGTTCTTGGTTATGAATTCTCATGTGGTATATGTAACTTGTTATGGCTGCATCCATTGAGGCTAGTGTAAAGTTATGTGATATATACAAATGAGTCCTTTCTTCCTAATTCGTTCTTAAGGACGGGGTCGCAACAACGCATGATGAATAGGATCGCAATAAAGTCCTAAGAGCCCTTATCTACCTCGGGAGCCGACTATCTGCAGGTCTCCCCACAGAGCCGATCAGAGAGAGTTAGTATCATCAACATAACATTAGCACTCTGACTAGTCGGACCGATCCTACTCAAACAGGTCCGACTATTGTTAAATTATTAGGGTCCAACATGGCCGGAACTGGACCAAGACATTTAACATATGGACTGTCTTAGAGCCAACTAGACACACTTCCGGATCCGTACCGGATCACGGCGTGCCACTTGTCTCCGGGGCCACGTGTCGGTTTGGGGTGCACCCGACCAACCGACGACGACGGTCGGGGCTTGGTCTCCTGGAGATCGCTATAAATACTCGAGCATTTACTCCTATTGAAGTAAGTCAACTACCACTAATATACTGATCTCTACATCTACTCGGATCACTTACATCCGACTACACGCTAATTTGTGTCGTACCGGTTTGTCTTAGGCAGACCGGTCTTAAAGGGTCTAACCCGCTACTTTCCCCCTACATGTTTCATTTCCGAGGAGCATTGCTTTGGACCTTACAGTCGGATTAGCAGTAATCATTCTTAGCCTAAACATTTAGCCATTTTAGTACCACATCATATTGGCGCTGTCTGTGGGACTCGGCACGAAAAGTCATGGCCCCAAGGCAGCCTAAAAAATGTAACACCGCAGGAAATTCAAGAGCTTTGGACTCAATTGCTAATCCTAATGTAGCAGGTCGAACATGCAGCGTCAATCCCAAGCCGTCCACCGAGGCCAATCCAAGGGCCGAGGTACAAGAGGGAGGGTTCGCCTCCAACTCGCATGAGGCATCGCCTGCCTGACAACCACCACTCATGTGTGTCCAACTCATTGAACTCGAGAAGCACGCAGGGATGGTCCCAGAAGATAATCCAACTCCCGTCAACTTGACGGAGGCTTAGTTCAGTATCTCCTAGTCAAATTGCAAGCAAAACAGGCGGCGAAGAATGCACAAAACAAACAGGTGCAATCTCATGCCGGAGAAGCTTCACGAGGTCAGCAGCAGTCTAGAAATACCGGCCGATCTGCGACTACTCGACGTAGTGGCCAGACCAACGCCCGAGATCAAGAGGAAGACCTAAGGGAAGTCATCAATCGGCGGGTAAAAGCCGCTCAGGAAGAGGAGCGAAATCGACAACCGAACCGGGAGGAGCGTAGGGGAGTCGATGACCATACTCACCGAGACCCCACTCCTTCCCAAGTTTCCAGGAGAGATCAGCGGCATGACCAAGGCTGAGGCGGTAGGTACTCCAGAGAACGGAGGTACCAAGAGAACGAATCCATGTATAGCGGGTATGTTGACTCTCCTAGACGATCTAGAGGAAAGGCTACTTCTAGGGGACGTCGACCCTCTCTTGATCGGCGAGATTATTCGGGACGATCGCGAGATCTCCGAAGTACGAGCACATCGGATAGAGACCGACGCAGGAGTCGGTCAGGATCAGTGCAGAGTCGCCCACGGTCCAAGCACCGCGATGAAGCTCGACACTTGAAAGAACAAGTCAGGATTCATGAGAAGGCATTGGAGCTTGGGAGGAACAAATTGGATAGTCTCTGCCGAGCAAGAGACACCATCGAATATGGGAGGAGTATTGATCTTTGTCCAATGCAATCAGGAAGGAAGTCTTACCTTTGGGCCGAGTAGCGACAGCTAGTTCTGAACGATACGAAGGAGATTCCTGCCCGGTTGATCACATGATCATGTTTGAAGCACTCTCGACGGGATGGAAATAACGGACAATGTCCATGCACAATTATTCCCTGGCACCTTTCATGGACTAACATGATCTGGTGGAAGAGCCTTCGGTCGGGTTCCATATTGTCATGGGATAACCTATTGGCCGAGTTCATCATCCGATTTGAGAATTTCAAGGAAACTGTTCGCCCCTCTAGTTATTTGGTCGAGGTCGTACAATGTGGGGATGAGTCTTTGAGGACATTTGTTCGACGGTTTGAACTGGCTGCATCTATGGTGGATACTCATACTCTCAAAGAAAGGATCGGATACCTCTGTGCCAACACTAATAACGCCGACTTTAGGCGGAAACTGGTAGATGTTGATCTACGGTCGGAGAGGGAACTCACAGACCTCACTAACCGATTCTGGAAGACAGGGGAGACGTTGGGCACCATTGTGGTCCGATCGATCACTAGGAAGGATAGGCCCCCAGCACCTAAGACCCAGGCTGCTAACCATACGGTAGAACACCATAATCGACCAAAAATGAGAAAAAGGTCCGACAGGAGGAACGGTGACGATCGCCGAGGAGACACCTTGTGAGCTATATTGAACTAAAGATATCGAAGGACCAGATACTCACCATCATGGAGACTAAGAGTTTGCCATTTCAGAGGCCTGAAAAACACAAGGAAACTCAGTTTACTTGGAATTCCAATGAGTACTACCACTTCCACAAACAGAAGGGTCACTCCACGGACAAGTGCCATCAACTCCGTCTTGAAATACAAAGGTTGATAGATTTGGGATACCTCAAGGAGTATGTTTTGAGGCGGGATCAAACAGATGATCAACGGGATTTCGCTTGGGAAAACCGACTAGCAGACCGTCAGCCCAAAGCATTGCAGAAATACAACCCTCGGGGGTATAAGTGCCATTAACTCCGTCTTGAAATACAAAAGGTTGATAGATTGGGGACACCTCAAGGAGTATGTTTTGAGGCGGGATCAAACAGATGATCCACGGGATTCCGCTCGGGAAAATCGACCAGTAGACCGTCAGTCCAAAGCATTTCAGAAATACAGCCCTCGAGGGTATAAGAGTCTGAGGAGATCCAGAATACCTCCAAGAGATTGGTCACCAAAAAGAGCATCTTCGCCACAACGAGGAAGGAGCCCCAGGAAATAGAATGACTGAGTAGATCAGGTAGAGGAAAACCCAATCCTCTATGATCGGATATTGATTATCACAAGAGGAACAACTGGGGGAGATAGTAGGAACGCTCGGGAAAATACAACCCGAGCCCTGGCAAAAACTGATGCGGAAGAAGTCAATTACATCAAGCACGGGATGAATGTCATCACCTTTGATGAAGCCGATGCTCCTCCTCCTTGTGTCGGTCAGGGATCAACTTCTAACCTGGATGTACCACTTGTGGTGGAGATGGTCATCGCAGGCTATCCGATGATGAAAATCTTGATTGATACAGGAAGTTCCTCAAACATCATCTTCATGACCACTGTCCGAAAAATTGAATTGAGTTTGGATGGTATTCGGCCAGTTACGACTAGTTTGGTTGGATTGGGGGTCATCTTATCCAACCGCGCGGTGTCCTCTACTTGCCACTTCCCATTGGAGAAAGTCCGCGTAGAGCACCCAAAACTCATTCCCTTTCCTCATTGTTGATGCTCCGTTTGAGTATAATGTTCTCATTGGCCGACACGCGTTAAACATGTTCCGAGTAATTGTCTCCATTTACCACTTACAACTTAAGTTCCTGACCAAATTCGGTGTCGGTACTTTGACGGGGAACTGATGAGCTGCCTGGGAGTGCTACACCTTATCTACCCGCCGAGCATCTCAACCATATGATCGGTTGAATTCCCCTTCTGGGAATGATGATGACCAAAACAAGAGACTGTGTTTGCCAATCCGACTTGTGCAGACTAGAACAGAGAAGGAATAGATTGGGGGACGAAATTAACTACCTACAAATGGGAGTAGATAAAGACCGATCAAACAAGGTAGCCATTCCTTCAGAGTGCGTCAAACTGGAGGAGTATGCAGTCCTCCCTCCCGAACCACCTGTAGGGGGACCCACTCAATGTTTCCTGCATGAGAACCGAATGCAGCTCGATGAGGAAATCATAGGAGTGAAATTGGTTGACGGGCGGATGGACCGAGAAGTAAAGATCGGCTCCGACATGGATGATGAGTTGACCTTCACTATGACATCTTTCCTACGAAAGAATGTGGACGTTTTTGCATGGAGCACCGACGACTTGACATGAATAGATCCTCGAGTTACGGAGCACTCAATGTGGATCCCTTCATCCGACCAATCAAACATAATAAAAGGGATCATGGAACTGTGCGCGATAATATCATAGTTGAGGAAGTGAGCCGACTACTCTAAGCGGGACACATCCGAGAAGTTCATTACTCGGACTGGATATGCAATGTGGTTCTATCAGAAAAAATTTCAGGCAAATGGCGAATGTGTAACAACATCATTTCTCTTAACAAGCATTGTCCTAAAGATCCCTACCCTCTCCTGAGGATAGATCAGCTAGTTGATTCTACAGCCGGATGTGCGCTCCTAAGCTTCATGGATGCCTTCCAAGGATTCTATCAGATTAGAATAGCCGAGGAGGATATAAAGAAGACGACCTTCATCACAGCTGGAGGAGTGTATTGTTTCAAAGTCATGCCTTTCAGACTTCGAAACATCGGAGCTACATACCAGCGATTGATGAATTTCATGTTCCGAGAAGAGCTTGATCGGTCAATGGAAGTCTATGTGGATTACATACTGTTTAAGAGCAAAGAAGCGGGCGATCACTTGCCGCACTTAGAAAGATGCTTTGCAATACTCAGAAAGTACGGCATGAAACTAAACCCGACGAAGTGTACCTTCGGGGTCCGAGGAGGAAAGTTCCTCGGATACGTGGTGACCCAGAGGGAATTGAGGCTAATCCCGAGAAGATCAGAGCAATCATGGATTTACCTCATCCCGAGAAGCTAAGAGATGTGCAGAGATTAATCGGGAAAGTTATCTCTGTGAGTTGGTTCATTTCAAGGTCGGTTGAGAAGAATTTGCCTTTCTTCAAAACACTCAGAAAAACTGACAAATTTGAATGGACGGATGAATGTCGGCTAGCTTTTGAAAGCTTAAAGACTTATTTGCAAAACCCGAGGAGGGAGAATCACTTTATATTTACTTAGCCGTCTCGGCTGAAGTTGTAAGCTCGGTTCTCGTACAAATCAGCAAGAGCGAGCATCTACCCGTCACTACCTTAGCAAAGTCCTCACCACAACTGAAAATAACTATAAGGAAATCGAAAAATACGCGCTCTGTCTGGTAGAGGCCGCGCAAAAATTGAAGCCATATTTCCGATCCCACAAGATAGTGGTTCTCACAAGCCAACCTTTGAAACAAGTCTTAGGGGATGCGGGTAAGTCGGGAAGATTGATCAAATGGACCATTGAGTTGGGAGATCACACGATCGAGTATCAAGCCCCGACAGAAAAGAAGGCTCAAGTAAGTATTGGTCGACTTCTTAGCCGAGTACCCATCTACAGCGGATGAGCCCGGGGACAGGAACAAGGACTCACCAACACATGCCGAGAATGCAGCTATTCTAGTTCTCTCCTCAATCGATCCCATGATTGAGACCAATGAGGGTGATCCCGTAGCCGATTGGATCATTAATCGGACCTGTGAGGAAGTCTTACCACCACTACCTCCGACTAGACCTGTTGGGTCTGTGAAACAAAAAATATGGGCATTATGTTGATGGTTCCTTGGCTTCTCATGCATGCGGAACATGTTCACTTTTGGTTAGCCCCGATGGGACAGAGATGGAGTATGCCATCCATTTGACATTCCCTGTCACCAACAATGAGGCCGAGTATGAAGCATTACTCACAGGAATGAAAATGGCCAAATCAGTCATGGGCAGGAAACTAGAAGCCTTCTCCGATTCCCAACTGGTGACCGAACAGTTTACGGGAAAATTCACAACTAAGAGTGCCTCCATGGTTAAGTACTTGCAGCTTGTGAAGGATTTGGCAAAGACTTTCAACACATTCACTCTTCAGAAGATTGATCGGTCCTTGAATGCGAGAGCCAGTGGTCTTTCTAAGTGGGCTACGACATATGGAGCTGTGGATACTAGGACTGTAGTCTTGATGACCAAGGATGCTTCCACTATCTCTGGGATCGAAATCATAATAGTGCTCCAATAGCCGAGAACTGGATAACCCCGTTCATCTCTTACATCTCGGAAGGAATACTTCCGAACGATCCGGCTGAAAGCCGATGATTGTAGAGGAAGCTCCAAAGTTACTCGTGGACTGGCAAGAACTTATAGAAGGTATCTTTTGATGGTACACTAATTCGATGCGCTACTCCAGAGGAGGCCGACACCATCCTGAAAGAAATTCACCAGGGATCATGTGGCAACCACTCGGGAGGGAGAGCATTACCACATAATATTCGCTGGGCAGGTTTCTACTAGCCGACCATGCAGAAGGAAGCCAACATATTCTCCCGATCTTGCGAAGACTGCCAGATGTTCGCCCGAATACCACATCAGCCGACAATCTCGATGATTCCCACTGCCATTACTTGTCCTTTTGATCGGTGGGGGATTGATATAGTCGGACCTTTTCAATCTGCACTGGGAAATGTCAAGTTCCTGATCGTCGCAGTAGAGTACTTCTCCAAATGGGTTGAAGCAAAGCCTACGGTAGGAATTACCGAGGATGACGTGATAAGATTCCTGTGGAAACTACTTGTCGGTTCGGGCTACCCAGAATATTGGTGGCCGGCAATGGACGCCAATTCAGTGGAAGGAAGCTCCGAGAATGGTGTGAAGAAATGAAGATCGACCAACACTTCACTTCTGTTGGGTATCCACAAGCAAATGGCCAGACCGAGGTGACTAATCGTACCATTGTGGATAACCTAAAGAAGAGACTGGGGAAGCTAAGGGAGACTGGGCGGACGAGCTTGATGGAGTCCTAAGGGCATATCGCACGACTACCTGGACTGGTACTCGGGAAACTCCTTTCAACCTACTCTACGGTTCGTAATCCGTCATACCCGCTGAAGTAGCTGTCATGACCGAACATATCCAAGGATAGGTACCGGCCAACAATCATGACAAGCGCATTTACGATCTCGACATGTTAGAGAGTGTTCGGACCACGACATTGGCACGAACAATAGGCTACCAGGCCACTATGGCTCGTGCTTACAACAAAAATGTCCGCAAACATGACTTACAAATCGGAGACCTTGTTCTCACCAAAGCCGAGGTACAAGACCATGTTGGGAAACTAGAACCCAAGTGGAAAGGCCCTTTCAAAGTGGTCCGAGCAAGCATCAACAGAAGCTATGAACTGACCGAGATGAGTGGGAAACCCCTGGAGCGCACATAGAATGCTAGGAACCTCAAGAAGTTCTGCCCTTAAGAGGGATTTGAAATGTTTTGAGAATCGGCATGATCGAGATCCTTGTAATCGATTCCCCCGAGGAATCCTCCTTTTGATCAACAATACAAGTTGTTAGACTGTCAAAAGTACGAGTGTAATCTCCTCGGCTAATTATCGAAAAGTCGAGTATCACTAAACAAACAACAAAAGTGATACAAATGTAATCTCCTCGTCTAACTGCGCAAAGCCGAGTATCACCAAACAAACAACAAAAAGGATACAAGTGTAATCTCCTTGGCTAACTATCGAAAAGTCGAGTATCACTAAACAAACAACAAAATTGATACAAGTGCAATCTCCTTGGCTAACTATTGAAAAGCCGAGTATCACTAAACAAACAACAAAAGTGATACAAGTTTAATCTCCTCGGCTAACTATTGAAAAGTCGAGTATCACTAAACAAACAATAAAAATGATAAAGTGTAATCTCCTCGGTAACTATCGAAAAGTCAAGTATCACTAAACACACAACAAAATGGCACAAGTGTAAACTCCTCGGTTTACTACCGAATAGCCGAGTCACACTAACAAACATACAAACATACACAAGTATTCAACACGATTTTGACAATACTATGTAAAATACTTGGGGGGAGATAATATAGATAAAGCTTCGAATAGCTCTGAATAGCTCCGAAAAGAAAAAGAAGTTGATAACGCATAACGAAAACATGTCTGATGAGTACAAAATATTATATACCGATAATTAGCTAAGAGGTCAGCCTCGAATCTCTCATAAGGCGAAGATACAAACAAAGTTCAAACAAGATCTAAGGATGACCAACAAAAGAATGGTCCCTCACAAACCGAGGGCATAATTAGTAATCAGCCCTATACAACTATCAGAGTTTGGACAAAAGACACATGATAACTAGATTAAACAACAGGGTGAGGAGATTCGGGAATTTCGGTTCCTGGGGGGTCGGACAATGTTGATTTGATCTTCCTCCAAGTCTTCTTGACCTTCACAGTTCCATCAGTGCCAACCACTTCTTCCTCCACGATCTCCATCCCGGCCACATGTCTGTAAGCTTGAGGAAAACGGCACCATTTGCAATCCAGGTCGGCAAGATGAGGATCATCAATTCAAGAATCGAAGAACAACTGGGGGAACCGGGAAATTCGGATGGAATTCTCCTCGGACGTCTAGAAAGCCGTCAACAGGAGGACCGCACACATCGTACCACCATTCCTCGGTCTACAGCTCCTCAAACGAATGTTCATCTTTGTCCATATAGTCTTTATTGTCGGCGTTATTCATCATAACCAGAGCGTTCTTATCAATCTTGAAATTCTCGGGTAACATCTTTAGCTTGATCAGTTGACCAATGACAGATGTGAACCCCTCGGCACGAAAGACTCCAACCTCCTCCATAACCTTGTTGTGGTAAGACCAAGAGCCCATAAATTTCCGAACATCTTCCACTCGGGTCAGCTGCAACTTTCTCAACAAGAAATTCTTTACCTTCTATTGACTAGAAGCCAAAGCTTTGGCTATGAGGCTCTCCTGGTCGACTCGGGCTTTCTCATCGTCAACCTCCTTCTCAAGACGTATCTTCTCGGCCTATAGAGCTCCCCGAACAGCCTCACTCTCTGGAAGAGCCTTATTAGAGGCCTCGAGTTCGGCCACCAAAGCAGTATTGTCGGGAGCAATCTTCAAATTTGTTAGAGCGTCGGCATGATTGGAAACATGTGGATCATTTCGATGTAAGTTAATTTGGTCCCAAAGAAACGTGGACCAACAAGCTTAAGTTGGTGGAATGGAGAAAATTTTACTATCTCGGAGAGAAGTTTCAAGCTGAGGCCGAGGGCCTCTTGGTAAAAAAATTTCAGTTTTTCTGCCGAGAACTCCTCGATTGTGAGCCAACTCTTCTTAGAGCTCATGCTCCTACTTTTGTGGGCTTCTCGATCCCCTCTTCTTAGTCTTTTCTGCGGCTGAGGTAACAAGAGTCGCACTCTTGTTGGCAATACCCTACGTATACGAAGGGAAAATTCGAGTCAATCGCAAGTTAGTCGGTTAGCCAACAGTTGATCAAATGGATGCCAGAATTACCTCAACAGTAGGAGGCGGTGGCTCGAGGATAGTAGCCCCATTCACCGATTCACCGGCTTCCAACTTCACCACATACCTCCCTAATTATTTCCCGGCATTCATCACCCTCAACTTCGTGGCAGCCTTCTGCTTGTTCAGAGTTTTAGCCGTCGACATGATCCAGTAATCTGCAAGTGAAGAAATAACAGTAATAGGAAAGTCGAGTAGCATAAAACCGACAAGAATAAGATGGATGCTTACTGAGATCCTCCCTGTTGTTATAATAAACGGGGGTGCTAGTTAATCTGGCAAGAAAGAGTTGTGGTTGAATAACCAACGAGTAAGGGTAGTAGTACATAAGGGGTTTCCCATCGATACCGAATATGGCCCTATGCTCTTCGGCCATTTCTTCATCCAAGTCTTCACAACTGATGGGTCTCTCCTCGGCTTCTCCATCGACATCATCGTCCTCGGATCCAGACTCATCCTTGTCCTCGGATCCGGTCTCATCCTCGGATTCCTCTTCATCCTTGGACTTGTGCTCATCAAGGGCTCCTTTTTCATTCTTGCTTGACATCTCTTCTCCATCCTCGGACTTATCCCCATCACTCATTAACATCTCTACTTGGCATAACTCACCTAACCACCAGGGCACTTCCCTCAACAAGGCCGACTTGAATTGGTTGTTTTGGAAGACCCGAGGAACTCTCCAAGTCCCCTTCGGGTGTTTGATGTAGAAGTACCGAGGCCACCAACGCCAGGAGTAATTAGGTAGGGATCAAGAAACTGGTAATTGTTCTGAGAAGAAAAGAAATAGTATAAACTATTCTTCACTTTCGAAATGGTGAAGGCCGATAAGAACTTGGACGTGAAAAATAACTCGGCCTTTGAGGCCAGAACCACAACAAAGCATATCAGAGCTCCCATTGAGTTCGACTGAACTTGTGTTGGGCAGAGTGTGGTCTCCTCAAAGAAAAGGCGGATATGTTCTATCATCGGCACCCAAAATCACACCTAAATACTTGCTCATGAAGTGAAATGCACCCGGTAGGAAGATTATAAAGGGTTTCCTCTGGTTTGGGAATAATGATTTCAAAATCCTCGGGAATCTCAAATCTCCGACGGAGGTCGGGAATCTCTTTCTCTTTTATGACAGAGGAACAAGTCAGAATCAATCTAGAAAGGTTCTTCTCGGCATCCTCTCTCAACAGACCAATCGGTACCTATCTTGCTACCTTGGCTTCCTTAGTCAGAGTTGTAACCTTCGGCTCTTCGGGCACCGGCACTTCGTTGGCTCCCTCCTTGGGAACATCAGTAACCATGTTTTTTACTCCTTCCTCGGCGGGTTCTCCACCCTCGTTTCCTACCGATATAGACTTCTGCCTTTTACTATTGGCATCGGAAAGATCGTCCTCGGAGTCTGAGTCTGAGGAACTGCTAAAGGAATCCTCGGAGGTGGAATCATTGGGATCTCCGGCCAGAAGTTTAAGGTTCACATGACTAAGGCGAGGCACGGGGGAATAAGGTTCCTCTTGCAAGATCAGTTGGTCGGGAGCTGGAAGGGCACTGGAACTCCCCCGGTAAAATCCTAACCCGGGAATAGAAGAGAAAGGCATGGGATTTAACACTTGGATCCTATAATTGTATCCGAGGAAACCGTAAGATTCACGAACTGGCTCTTCCTCGGTGAAATTAGTAACATGAGTATTCGGCTGTCTTAGGGTGACCGGAGGCTCGGTGTTCGCTATTTGTACAGATACACCGGGTCGACGGACTTCACTACTTAAGGTTGGAGCTTGAGAAGGAGAGTTATGCACAAGTTGAACTTCGGACTCGTCATGCATGAAATCCGCAATGTCCTAGGCTATTTTAGAGGCATGATCCGAGTCAGAAAGCACAACAATGTTAGGGGGTTGATTAACTTCATTCACAACATTATTTACTACAGCACTTATTGAGTTGTCCGACGACATGACATAGAGCAGATCTACGATAACAAGAGAAGAAATGGTTATGGGAAGTGTCGTCGGATGCTTATATCAGAAGGACATGGAGCTGATCGTCTAAGAATCGGCATCTACTGGTTGTCATATATACACATACCTATTCGTCACTTAAGACCGATCCTATGATGCGATGTCTTCCATTTAGAATTAAGTCTCATAACGTGATGCAGTGCTAAGCGAAAGCAAGCGAATGGACAGAAAATAAAGAGCCGAGCATAAGCATAAGGAGCAAAGAATAAAAATAATAAACGTTAGAAAACTTACTGAGGAAGGTGAGGGAAGGTTACTTGGGCGGGAGTACCCTTTCTCTCTCTACAATCTACTCGTGCAAGTTTAACTTAGGAGCGAAAATGGTAAATGTAAAAAAATATCGGTTTTGGGACCTCCTATTTATAGGGAAAGGCCCGCGCTTGAACCGTTACATCGGTTCGAAGATGAACCATCGCACCGGTTCACGAAGAATTACCAGTTTAAACCAATGCGTCGATTAATGAGGAGAAGCCGATCGTGAACCATTGCACCGGTTCCTCAACGAGTGGAGCCCTTGCTAGAAAGACGTCTTGTTTCTAAGTAAGAGCCCTCGGGTTGTGTGAGGCCCTTGGAAAAATACATTTTGAAGATATGTTAGTCAGATAACAGAGCCAAAAGTTCAATTGCGAGGATATTGATCGCTATTCGAGAAATCGGTTAAAGAAACATACTATGATCGGAAATATGGAATATTGAAAAACAAATATTCCATTTCAACACAAGGCCAAAGCCATTACATTATCTACTCGGATGCATACATAGGAAAATTATCCGACATCAAAGACTTACACAAAAGACCTACTCAATCCTACACTCGGTTGGACCCCTCTAATTCTGCTCCACCAGGTAGTGCCCGAGCCTGCTCTCGTCGTATACGATTCCTCTCCCAAGCCCTTGCCTCCTCCAGACCCTGGATTATTCCCGAGCACCGAGCCTGCTCACCTTCGGGATCGAGGATGATCAGATCATATGCTGTCCCGCTCCCCGAGAAGTAGGTGGTGCTAGTTTTCGCACGGGCAATGGATAAAGTGACTATGATCCTCCTCCCTAGGCGCCGAGTAGCTAACCGCCCTGATGTACTCCTCAAAACTCATAAGGGGGGATTCTCTTGGTAAGCGAATTTCAGGTAGTGAGTCCAACAAGCTCTCTGCGCGGCTTTTCGATCAGCAACATTCATCTTGCTTTGAAAACTATAGAGGAAAGTAAGACGCAAAAGTAAACACTCAAAATGACCGATAAAGAACAAGGGATAAAGGCCGACCAGAAGCGAGAATACCTTCAAGTTTGGAACAAAGGCAGCCTAGTCGGTCGATGGCACTCTCCTCGGACAATTGAAGAATAATCTGGATTAAGGCTAGTTAAGTATATTAGGGAGGGCCTTGTGCTCCTATTTATAAGGATAAGTGACCCTTCAACTTCGGAGTAACGGGCTCAGGACCAAATGGGCTCCTAATCTAATTAGGCTGCAACTATTGGGTCAATCGCCTCTAGTCGGAACTGAGTACTAATTCTCGGGATGTCTGATGATCTCCGCACAGAATAGAGTTGGGGATGGTCGGCTAATTTTCAATCAAAGCCCACCCCGCCAACTAGATTCACGACGGAGATCTTCAGACATCGCGAGAAGGAGCTCATGCCATCCGGACACTTGTCGGACAAACTCGCATTTGATGAAGGCCACACGAGGTCCTTAACCTCGGCATGCTTGTGTGTCTTCGAAGAAAAGTAGAGTTGGAAATGGTCGGCCACATCAGAAATAAGCCCACCCCGCCAACTAAACTATCTCCGAAGAACACAAACATCAGAGGATAACCTCGAGCACAACGAAGACTTTTAATCAGGTTCCGAACACAGTTAGATGTCATACCTATATAAGACCGTCAGTCATATGGGCTCTCCTCGCTTCCTCTTCATCCAAGCGGTGTAACCTATTGGGAGAAGA
>JAYMSP010005140.1:0-14410 GCA_036897095.1 Plantago elongata | reverse complement strand
TACATCAAACAAAACAAACTAGGTGTTCATACCTATGAGTCATTTTACATGACAAGGGAACAATACCAGGATGACATCAGCCTCTATAACCCTTGATGCATCAGCCTGTGCAACATTTGATGCTTCAACCTCCTTCTTTGCCTTTGCATTTTCTTCATTCTTCTTCAACTTTTCATCCATCTTCTTGTCAAAAATCGCCCCCAATTTAGTATGGATAGTTCTCGGTTTCTTCTCATCAAAGGCTCCATGCATCAAAGCTCCAAACATAGTCATATTGTCCAACAACCTTTCCCTCCTTGAATTGATATCAGCCAAGCACAATGTTGACAGGATAGAAGCACGGAGAATAGACCTCTTGGATTTCTAAAAAATCAAAACAAAGACAACCCATGTTAACTAATAAACAATCCATGATATTAACAAAAAAATCCATGATGACAAAGAAACATACCATCAGCAAGTCAGGATAATTGAAAATCCCACCATGAAACATCTCCATGTGTTTCATTAGGTATACTCCACAGTCATTCGTATCATCCGCAATGATCCATTCAAATGGAATCCTCTCGAGAGTAAAATCTTTCACAGATGCAACATCTAAAATACATTCAATGCATGCTCTCATAAAAACAGACAACATGTGATCCATTCAAATGGAAAAAAAAAGCACAACACATGTGAGCCATTTAATATATGAAATACCCCACTAACATAAGATATTACACCATGATTTAAGACATACAATGCACGCTCTCATCAAAACAGACAACATGTGTTTCCATAACCCATAAAAGTATGCTCATGTTGGCATGAAAACAACCCATGATCTCATGAAAACTGCCCATGTTCCAACAAAACTAACCCATGATATTATGAGCACAGGGGAAACCACATATCTTGTATAAACCATCAACATATAAACATAGTGAAACGAGAATGCCATGTTTCAAGCAAAAACCCCATAATAATAAGCAAATAACTCATGGTAACAAACAAAAAATAAACCCAAGGATTCACCATATAACAAAACAAACAAAGTTGTTACAGCAACAAATCATAAAAACCATCAAAACCGCTAAAAAAACAAAATAATTCATACCTTCATACTCAGATGATGATTTATGCTTCCGATTCCATTTAGAAACCTTGGAGTCGACCTTCTTCACTCTCCTATCAACCTTTACTGCGAATCAACTGGAAAAACACAACAAATCAGAGACAAAATGGAGCAATTACGGGAAAAAACCCTAAAAGTGTATAAAACACTGAATCGAACATGAAAACGAAGAAAATCAAAGCGAAAAAACACTTACATTGTGTTGTTGAACATAATTGAGAATGATCGGAACAAATATCAAGCAAATCAGAGCAGTTAAGGAGCAGTTTTGAAGAAATCGGAAGAAAACGCGAGAAGAAAGTGAAGGAAGAAAGAAAAAGAAAACTTCCGCCCCAAAAAAAAGCTATTTATGGCCCGAAAAACAGTTTAAAAATAACTGAATCGGGTCGGTTAGCTCAGATCCGCAAAAAATGGGCCAAATGGAGATATGGGTAGGTAAATTGCATTATGGTCCGTCTTTAAATAGCTTATGTGAAGACCGTCTCTTATGAGACTTTGTGCAGTTTATATTGTAACGTTTTAATTTTGTCCAGGATATAGAGAACCCACAATGTAAATGTAATATCATTAATTTTTACGTTGAATATGATATAATCCTTAGGGATATTCGTAGCAACGAATGAGAAAATATTTTATCTAATTCATTTTGAACGGATCAAACTACGGATCAATACACATGAATATGGATAAATATGTTGATATCCATGATCCACTGATTTTTTAAAAAGGATTGTAAAATTAATTACTCAAAAAAAACAAAATGTTTGCGACGAACAATATAATAGGTTTGAATATTCTAATGCTCCGTTTAACAAAGCTAGCTGATAGCTGATTAAGTAGTTTTTTGAAAGTCCACAGTATCAAATTTCAAGAATGTCCACAGCCTCAAATTATATACAATGGCTTAGGCCTGTTTACTACTAGCTTTACAGTTCAATATAAAAAGCTCGTTACATGAACGCACAGCTTCTCAAACAAGCTAGCTGGTTTGAGAAGCTAATCAAGTTACTTGGTAGAAAAAACTACCTGACCAGCTACCAGTTAGCTTTTCAGCTAGTTTTGCTAAACAGAGCCTAACTTATTAGCTTCTCAAACCAGCTAGCTTGTTTAAGAAGTTGCACGTTCAAGTAACGAGTTTTTTTTATAAAAAAAAGTTCATGGAGCTGAAAAGTTAACTGCAAAACTAATGGTAAACAAGGCCTAAGTATATGGGTCATGGCTCTGTTTAACAAAACTAGTTGAAAACTTAGTTGATAGCTGGTCATGTAGTTTTTTAGTTTTAACAAGCTAACTTGATTAACTTTCAAACCAGCTAACTTTTCAGCTACCTTATTTAAAAAGTTGTGCGCGTAACGAGTATTTTTATTAAAAAAATTCATGAAACTGAAAAGTTAACTGAAAATTAGTGATAAACATGACTTATATATAAAGTTTAAAACACCAAAAAATCAAACTGTACAATTCGAATATCGGTAACACATGTCAATCAAAAGTATAAAACTCCAACTCATCAAACTACAAAACTAACGACATATCGTAAATTGTTTGTAGCCGCAAACTTAAACACTCCGTAATTAAGAGGTTACGTATTTAATTCTCAAAATGAATTATTTATTTTTGTATAGAAAATTATTGAAGAGTTATTGATGATAAATATTTATTTAAATGAGTATTGTAATTCTAAAAAAAAAAAACTAATAACATATTATTCATAATTAAGAACTGAGTATAAATTTAAATTGAGTACAATACAATAAATATCCATCAATTCAACTTTGTCAACTTCGACACCTTCAATTCCAAGTTGATCTCGACAATAATCCATTCGGTCCAGACACAGGCTCCAGACTCCAGTAGACATCATAGGTAAAGTAAGGATCATCCACTTATGTACTAGTTAACCCAAAAATAGAGATGACTTACCAGCAAATCGTCAAAGAGTAAAGAAAATTAAAGGAGCATCAAAACCAGACACCTAGGAAGTTACACATATTCATAAACACAAATGTTAAATGCAAAATGATTTTTACTAATGGCAGGATAAAATTTTAAATATTACAAATAATATAAACATTATTATAATTTACGAAATAGTTTAATAATTTTAAAATATTATTATTTAACCCGAAACATATAAATAAGTTTATTATCCGAATTCGAACGAATAAATCGAAAAAACTTAAAAATAAAACGCGAAGGACTTGAAGAACCCGAAGAACATTACCGGAGGTCCAATCACGAAGATGACCATCGAGCTGCTCCAGTATGAGAAGATGACTGGAGCAGAACTACTCCGCTCCGATCTGTTGTCCAGACCAGAGCAGTGCGGAGATGATCATCGGAGCTGCTCCGGTATGAGAAGATGGCTAGAGCATAACTGCTCCACTCCGATTTGCTGTCCAGATCAGAGCAGTGCTCCAATATGGGAAGGAAATCAGAGCAGAGTAGTTCTGCTCCTGTCATCTATATAGACCGGAGCAGATATGCTCCGATCTGCTAATCGGGACAACATATATGCTCAGATCAGCAGATCGGAAGGGAGCTCCGATCTACAACGTTGCATATCAGAAGAAGGGAGCTCCCGCTCTGATATGCAACGTTGGTTGCTGCCAAATCACATTTTTAAGTTAAAAAATATTTTTTGTATTTAAAAAAAATATAATTTGATGTAATTTCAGTTAATTTAAATATATAATTACAATGAAATAATTAATAACAACTACAAATGTAAATTAAAACAATACAAATATCTTAGATTCATCATTATTTGTAAAATATGGTTAATGGTTGTAATACAACTTTTATTTTATTAATTTATATTGTAATTCGTATATATTTATATATTTGTGAATATTCCATAATTTAAGAAGTTTTATAAAAAGTAGGACTTATTTATATATCTTGAAGGGTTACTTACAAATATTTACATATAACTGGTCACACGCATCAAACTTTATGTTATTGTCAACTTTCGTATATATTGTAATATGTAAAAAGAAAATGGATGTCCACGAATTATCCGATCTGCGACAAACAAATACGAAAAAGTTGTACTCCGATATATAGCCAATGGCTTGGATCGATTCGACCTATAAATGCAAGACTCCAATCTTAGTAAGTAGATATATAAAACCGTACTAATATTTTCTAAACCCATATCAAAACATGTTTAGTAGGTATTAAAATTCATACAAACTCTTAATGAGGAATACATGCTCAAAAATCAAGATTTGTAATACTAATTATATACAGACCAGATATATAAGCATGTATTGGCCCGAAATTCAGTACATTATACTAAACTCAGACTAAACCTTACTGCGTATACCTATATGTATTAATCCTTCTTAATATATGCTACTAAACGTCTCATTAAACACTCTAAAACTGAACTTGAAACTTTGACGTGTTATATTTATACGAATGTGTGGCAACGAAGTGTAGCTATATTGGTAAAACGTTTCACCTCCAATCAATAGGTTGAGGGTACGAGTCACCTTAACCGTTTCAATTTTTTTTTTTTAAACGAATGTAATACCTAACATCTCGCATAAAAGTTAAAATGGGAGGGATGAATGATATTTAAAAGTCCACCACTCTCGAATGGTATATGGCAATACGACTCTTTGAATGATTCCAAAAAGTAAAAATGTATTCTTCTTTGATCAAAAGTTGACAATAATATATTATTTGATGCTTATGACAAGTTATACGTAACGTAACCGCATGTCACTCAACTATAGTTGAGTAGTTACATAGCTTGTCTCCAAATATCCACAAAAGGAAAATCACTTCACATCCGTTGGTTTTTAGTGGCATCCCAATACGAATTGTTCGAATGTAAGTTTTAAACTTTATCATCACTGTCATCCTGATTTACTTAAATTTTGCAATTAACTAAAAATAGAATGCACTATAAAAATAAAAAGATAAGAAGGAAAAAGATATAAATCTATGTACGTGTCGTATAAATATATAATAAAATGTTACTAAAAGGTTGACAGTTGACACTAACGATATATCCTACACTTTGAAGTTTCCGCTCTAATTAATAACAATATCCGGACTGCTTCAACGGAAATTAGTGAAATGTATAGACTGAGATATTAGAGGTAAATTGAGAGCCAGAAGTCAAAAGTATTAAAGTAGTACCACCACCTTGACTTGGCTAGAAGAACAATTAAAAGATATGAAAAGTTTGAAAAAGAACTCATCAATGACCCTTCAAAGATGAGGGGTTAACCTAATCCAACCTAAATTGGTGGAATGAAATTAATTAGAGCCACATCTGTGGGAGGATATGTTATAGATAAAAGAAAGTCACTGAAAGGGTGAATGAAGAAATGAGAAATCACTGGGACTCTTGTCTTATATCCCTCTGAAACATACAAAGATCATAATATAAATTTACTCGTAGATTTTTCTACATTCACTTAAGTAGAAGAAAGTAGCGACACCACAACTGCAAACCCTTCTCGAAGATAGCCTTCGACTTATGAATATCATAGGAGAAGTTCATGTCCAGTTTGTTTATCAATAATCAAGTTGTTGACCATCTCGCCAAGGAAGCCAGCCGACGAACCTTTAGAAACAACTTTGTGAATCATACTAGATACCATTTTGTTTGGGATATTTTGTCCTTCTTGACTAGTACTTATTTTGAATTTAAATAATTGTACTCATTCGTGTATTGTACCCTTTAATAATTAATAAATAAATGACTATTTCTCTTAAGAAAAAATCACTGATTAAAAACCTACAGTTTCGAGTATTCGTTTTCTAAGAAAAGAGAGAAATTCATTAATGACACTATTATAATTATAATTTGTATAACGCTCTACTATTATGTGACTATATATGCAATGTCTAATGCAATATTCCTAATGCATTGCTGCCTTGTTGAGTTTAATTCCTAGTGTATCATTATCAACCATCTCTAACAATACAGAATAAAGTTTTGTTTCCTTCATCTAAAATAAAACTGTAACGATTATTTAAACAATATCATATAAATTGATCAACCACTACACAATCGAACTATCAAGAACAAATACGAAAACTAATGCTCAAACTATTTACTTGGTTTAGCTCAAGATGAGCCTACATCCACGGGGAAAACAATCAACGTTTATTCCTTTGATTGAATCCAATTACAAGCAACGCGATCTCCGATCGACTAGCTAAATCAACTCTCTAATTCTTCCTACCAATAAGGAATTACAGAAAATAAGAGATTACAATCTATGGAGGATTTTGATGTGTAACTGCTCTTCACGATAGCACAATGAACAGAGAAAAGAATGATCAAATATATGGAATGAGTAACTGTCAAATTTGGCAACAAAATCGAAGAAGAAGAAGCTGAGTTCTATTTCTCTGTTATCTGCCCTTTTAGAACGTCTCTAACCGCCAAGCTGATCTGAGCCATTGACTAGATTCTAATCCTGGCCGTCCATCATCAAAACGCGCTTTTCTCTCATTGTTTAATACTAACGCGATTTGAGCTAATACCAACAATCTCCACATTAGCTCAAAATAGTTGCCATACTTCCATTTACAGCTCTTTACTCGGCAGACCCACATCCACTTAAGCTCCCTTAAGGCTAGAGCATGCCATATACCTGATCATCCACTGTCAAAGTCCTCAAGTCTCTTGACATTCACCAGACTAGAGCAGTGATGAAACTCTAATGATGATAATGGCTTTGGGAGACTATCTGCATCATTTTCTGAGGTATGAAACTTCTCCACTTTAATGAATCCCCCTTCTATGATATCTCTTATGAAATTAAATCTTACATCAATATGCTTCGTTCTTTCATGAAAGTGTTGATGTTTGAACAGTTGAATTGCACTCTGATTATCACATAACACAGACACACTCTTTTGAATAAGTCCCAACTCCTTGATAAGCCCATTCAACCACAATGCTCTTTAATAGCTTCAGTAACAACTATAAACTCTGCTTCAGTGGTAGATAGAGCCACAATGGACTGTTGTGAACACTTCCAGCTTACTGTTGTGCCATAAAGAGTGAATACAAACCCTGTGACTGACTTTCTAGTATCAATGTTTGAAGCAAAGTTAGCATCCACATAGCCTTTTAAAGGTTCAACTAATTCTTCTGTAACTTCAAATTTCAGGCCATGATCAATGTTCCCTTCAAGTACCTGAGTACTTTCTTCACTGTATTCCAATGAGTAATGCCTGGATTGCTCGTAAACCTATCATACTCATAGCAAATGCCAAGTCAGGTCTGCAACAGATCATTGAGAATTTTGGTGTTAACTGCCCTTCACAATAGCACAATGAACAGAGAAAAGAATGATCAAATATATGGATTGAGTAACTGTCAACTTTGGCAAAAAAATCGTGGAGGAAGAAGAAGTTGAGTTCTATTTCTCTGTTATCTTCCCTTTTATAACGTCTCTAACGGCCAAGCTGATCTGAGCCATTGACTAGCTTCTAATCCTGGTCGTCCATCATCGAAACACGCTTTTCTCTCATTGTTTAATACTAATGCGATTTGAGCTAATATGAAAAACGGAACCGAACTAAACAAAACATAATAGCTTAAATTATTTGTACTAGTATACATTTTAATAAGTAAATCAAAACTGAATTAAATTGAATAAAAATAAAATTAATAAACGGTTTAAATAGAATACATCAGTGTATAACTCTTGTTCAAAGGCATGCAATGGAAGAACGAGGGGCGGATAGAATTTGAGTAGGAAGGAACTAAAATTAATGAACTTGGTAACGATTGACCCTGGAACTGAATTTGAATTTGAGAAGGGTGTTTTATTAGAGGAGTATCTTTTGAGGTATATCTGGGGACGGGATAATTACAATAATAATAATAATAATAATAATAATAATAATAATAATAATAATGTTGACTTGGGTGGCTCCCAACAGCAGCATTTAAAGTTCATTTCATACCGGTTTCAACCAGATTACATACGATTAACATGTTATTTTAATTAAGTCGTATATATATTTTATATTTTACTTTATTATTTAGTTTGAGGTAAACATTACTCAAAAGTTCCGTGCAAAACAAATATCACTATATTTTGATATAAAAATGTTTGATGAGTATATCGTGCATATATTATGAAGTTATTTTTGTTACTACCGTCAAAAAAGTCATGGTAGTAATACATTCATTTAAATGCTAGATTATTTTTCTAGTCGAGACTTGAGATTGCAAGACCGAGTTGAATACCCAATTGCATTTTTTTGGTAAAAAAAGAATCCCTTTGCAAATTGGTATAAACTCCCTCGATGAACACAATACCAAAAAGTCCGATAGAAAAAATAAAAGGGTTTCTTGTCTCTGGAGAGCATGTATGAAAAGTCCACTACTTCACAAATGAGCTACCCAACTATATAAACTGGTTGTCGGAGGGAAAACCAACCCAACCTACTTGATCATTAAATTTAATCCGATTTATCACAGTCAAGCCGATGAAGAGACTAATCCCCTGCCCCTTCCCCTCTTCTTCATGTATCGAGATGAGAGTAATACATCATTGTGAGTTAAGGACTTAGTGCAATTTTATAACTCCGTGATTAAATCCGGCAGTCTTGACCTAAACCTAAAATTCGATTCGAAATAATCCGACTCGAACTCAAAAGTAAATCCGAAATTATTACGTTCGCCATAGCCGAAAATGACCCGAGATACGACCTGAATCCAAAAATGATCCGAAATTGTCATACCCCGAAAATGACCCGAAGTATCCGAAGCGACCCATAGAATGATATGAATAGACCCGATCCGAAATGACCCAAATTAGACTTGACGTGAAACCATCGACTCGAAATGACCCATCTTTAGAATTGATCCGAATTAGAATTGACCCATAATCATTCGATCTGAAATGAACCGAATTAGAATTTACCCATAATCATTCGATCTGAAATGACCCGAATTAGAATTGACCCGAATCATCCGACACGTACTCAAACGATCCGAAATGACCCGAATTAGATTTGACGTGAAATCACAAGTATCAAAATGCATTCCATTACTAGAGGGCACCGTTCAAAGCATGAACCTCTTATAACTTGTTGATGTAAAGGGATAAACTAAAATTATTGTATATAATCTTGATTTTTTATAGTACTATAGGAAAGTTGGTTGGACATGAAATATTCCTTTTATTAAATCTCATATAATTTTATCTACAAAAATTAGAAAAATATTTTGAACATATTATTGTATTCAATTCGATAAGAAGATTCCATAGACATTAATCTTGAATGCTACTATTATAAAATTAGAATGATCGCAACATGCTATGAATGATTTTTTTTCTTTATTTTCACTTTAGTTTTCAATCTTCTAAAAAGAATGACTTTTAAAGTTTATCCAACAGACTTGTACATTTTAGTACCCTACTTAAAAAATAATTAAAAGTAAATGTAGGTGTGATTGAATTGCATATAAGTTCATCGAGCAGTTAAGTCATATTAGTATACGTTCTCCATTTACAAGTATAATTGTGTATCATCTATCATTTGTTTGAATATGACTTCAAACTCATAAACCATTGAATAATTCACTTGTAAAAATATTATATTCATTAACAGGTCTTAACAAAAATACAATATAAGAAGAAACACGATTATTAAAATGAAAGGACTACACAGATGATATTCTCGTATATTTACCTGAAACATATTACATAGTAAGTAGCAAACTAATTACATCCTAATGTTCTTTGTCAATTCAAACTCAAAGTAACAAAACTCTAATTAGAGAAATCTTTCACAAGTTAGAAGTTAGAACAAAGAGACTTTCAACAGTAATAAAGTATCATTGTATAGTATATTAAAAATGTGCACTGCATAAAACTACCTCAATATTCGACCCGAAACAATCCAAAATATTTTAGTTCGAAAACGATCCAAATCCAAAAATATTTGACCTGAAACAATCTGAACTTTTTTTATCCGAAAGGACCATATCCGAATAACACCCAAATTTGAAAATAGTCGACCCGAAGCGATCCGATTTTTTTAAATCCGAAGTGGTTGGAATGTGACCCGACCCGACCCGACCCGAAATGATCCAATCCAAAGCGACCCAAAATATTAATAAACTAAAACGATCCAAACATGGGCATCATTCGAACCCGAACATCACCCGACCCGACCCGACCCGAAAATGTCCCGAAATAAAAAAAGTAGATGAGAATGATCCGACCCAAACTGATCCGATCCAAACCCGATCTGAATGTCCTGATTATCAGGTCTAGTCGTGACATGCTAATATTTTAATTTTGTGTGATATATAGTTTATCAAGAAAGAGCATGTTCACCAATATGTAGGGTGGATATGGCAAGTTATATGTTAGGGCAATTGGCAAGTGCAAGTTATATGTTATATGTTAGGGCAATTGTGTTTGTTTCTAAGCAGTGGAAAGCCACCAATGTCCCGGTAAAAGCAATTGCTCACACTCCATCATATCTTTTGCTTATATATATTTAATTTTTTTATAATTTACTCACTCTCTAATTTATTTTTACTCCCACATTAACTTAATATCAAAATCAAATTGTCAAAATTTAATCTATATATTAAAATCTATCTTAATATATATTTTTTTTCATACAAAAAGTCCTTTACCAATCTCGAATAACTTCATATGTGTACTACGATTGACACACATTTTTCGAATATAAAATTAAAATAAAGAATGAAATATGAAAATATTTTAAAATTTGTACATTTTAATGGCAAAATGTATAATTAAAGGTGAAAATAAAATTTTAATTAATCGCTATAGGAAGGTAGTTGACATACTATTTATAATGTATGTAGTCAAATGGATATGTGAGAAATTTCGTAGGACGCAGGAGAAATTAACAAAGTATGTTGGACTTTTCTACATTTAGACAGACTTTTGCCCTGACTGACAACAAACAGCAAATAAAAAAATTAACGTATCTATTCCGTTAAATTTTAAAATATTAAAGTAAATTTGAATTTTTTTTATTGATATTTGTATTTTTCTAATTTAAATATTTAGAAGGTGGAAGGGCGATGGGGTGTTGTCAAGGCATAAGGTGATCGTCCTGTTCCCTTATGAATATTTAAATTAGAAAAATACAAATATAAATAAAAAATTTAAATTTACCTTCTAAAATATATTTAAAAATAAAATAATATTTTTTTGAATTACCTATTTTTTTATTTTAGTATTTTGAAATTTAACGGAATCAATGTGTCAATTTTTTATTTGTTGCATGTTGTCTCGCCCTGTCTGACCATAGAAAAGCCCAAGTATGTTACTTCAAAAAAAGGTTTATCGTTTATTTTTTGTCAGTGCATCAACAAGCTACGCAGGAATTTAAATTAAGTACGTTTCTTGGGATAGCTATGACAAGCAAAATTATTTATAAGTACACTAATTTTCACATTAATATTTTTCCACTAATGCAAATTTTAATGGAAAAACGTAACTTTTTTGCCCCCTCTAAGTAATTTTGCTGGCTTCGCCCCTGTGCCTAAGAGTGTCGATGCTTTTGCAATAATAGCTTAAGTAACCATGCATTTATCCATCTCGACATGAAAAGAAAAGACCCTATTATGTGGATACTAACTAGGTTAGTGGCTTGAGATTTCTTCCACTTCTAATAATTGCTATAAGCAATTCTAGATTTCCACCATCGCTCTTGTTCTTCCTTATATTGTTGCATTAGGACCTTCCGGATAGCACGATAGTCAATGCCATTTCGAGCACCAATGACTTTCTAAACACGATATTCAGCAGCCTCACTAGTTTATGCATCATCCCTATATCCATATAATGGTGCAGTAGGAAATACACCCAACCGGCATGCTTCCCTTCCTAGTGATACAACATTGTGGATGATCACAAGTTAAAGGATCATGTTTCTTTTCAGAAAATCTTTTCCACATGTTTCTTTAGGACTTGTTAGTCCTTCAAAGGTCTGGTCGCAATTGCTTTACCTTTGTCAATAACCTTAGCTTTATGACCAATGCTATAGGTTTCTTTGGAACATTTCTGTTGACTTTTCACAAAGGTCAACCTCCCATCACTCTTTTTCAGAGGAGTGAAATTACTTGATTGGTTATCAAGTCCAAGTCCTCTTTTCTCAGAAGGATCTCTCAAATATGATTGAACCTTCGAGAGTGTCACTAGTTTTGACAAATGATTTGAAATATACCTCTTTCTTTATGAGTTCTTCATTTTCAGAAGTTTCTTCAACTTCTCATGTAGCTCATTCAAGGCTAGTTCATGAGAATTTTCATTCTCCGATATCTGGGATTTCAGAAATGCTGTTTCAACGTCTTTAATCACAGATACCTTGGTCAAATTAGAAATCTATTTTTCAAGAGTTTCTTTGCATTCTTTCAGAACTTTAGTTTTTGACTCAGCAACCAAAAATTCTTCCTCATATCGATAAAGTTCACTCTTGACCAATTCCAAATCCTTAATGCCGTCATCATCACTTTCATAAAACAAGAATTGTGATGTGTTTATTACCTCATCAACCATAAGGCATTCTTCAATGTTGGAGATGTCAGGACCTACTATCTCAACAAATCCACACAAATCATTCTTCTTTAGGCTAAAGTTGATAACATCGTGAGTTATCCCGCACAATTCTAGTGATGGTAATTTTGAGTCTTCTGAATCCCCACTTTCAGAATCAGACTCAATATCCAGAGCATCAAGTTGAATTTGGATGTTCTTTCTCTCTTCAGTGAGCAATTCCCTCTGAGTTATCTTGAATGTTCTTCTCTCCTTTTTTCACCCGTCTTAAGCTTGTTAAAAGCAGGACAATCACGTTTGAAGTGACCGGGTTTCTGACAATAGAAGCATATATCATTCACAACTTCAGCAACTTCAATACTAACGGCTTTCTGAGTAGGGTTATTCAGAGAGTTGTTCATTTGGATGTTCTTGTACTGATGGTAGTTTGGGCCGAGATGTTTTTTCAGCTTCTCTTTTGCTTTTCTCTTTTCAATCTCTTGACTCACATATTTCTTCATGTGACGCACTGCAAGAGCATTTTATTCAGACACTTCCTTGGTATCCTTTTTTTTTCCAGAAGAACCTTGGGTAACTAGAGCAACACTCTGCAACTTTTCAGCCGCGGTAAATCCTCGTTGGGTTGTCTCACAGTTTACAGTGGCCAAATGTTAAAAGAGTTCCACTAGAGTGATTTGGGCATTTCTTGATTGAAGTAGAAGTACTGGGTATGCTCCCAATTCTGGTCCAAGCTTCTGACAATGGTTTTCACCTTCTCAGAATTTGAATATCTGTCACTTTCTCCAAGTGCAGCCATATCACTCATGAGAGTAGTAAACCGAAAATCAAGTTCTTCCGGAGTTTCAGTGAGACCCTGTTTGAAGTTTTGATATTTGAACTCAAAACCTCGAACTTTTTTTCCTTGGTTTTCTCAGTTCCGGCACAAATTTCTTCAATCAATTGCCAGGCAACTTTTGCCGTCTTTGCACACCACATTTTACACTGTGTATGCTCAGGTGTCGATCGAATGATGATGTTACGAGCTTGACCATCCAACATGTGTCTTTGCACACAACATTTTATAGTGGTACCTGGAGGTGGCGTAATCCTCCAACTAATCCACTCGGCCTTTCTGAGACCTGGAATTCACCTTACAATAAATCCTATCCTAAGATCCCTACAAACAAATGGTTCCAACCAAATGTTCCCACTGAGTTTTTCCCTCTTCCTCGAGCCCAAGTACTTCCTGTACTCAAGATAACCTTGAATCTTTTCCTTGATTTCCCAAACCAAGTACTTCCTGTACTCTACGCCTTGATGGTGTTGGTTATAAGTTGATTGTTAGGTAAGCTTCTCTTATAGCTTTTAAGCTATATTTTCAGAGAGCTTGAAGATATTACACACTACTTGATATATTTATTTAGTATATGGTAGGTTCTCCTTTCTGACCCAAGTAATTGGTATCCGTTCTAGAGAATGAGCTTCCGAAAGGGTATCTGAAAGTTCAACTCTTTCACGAATAACAATATCTTTTTATAGGTTTAGGACACTTAGAACTACTAGTGATTCTTCGAGCTTGTTAGTCGCAACAGTAAACTTGGAGAATGGTAGTATGAATGCTTGAGAGAATACTAGCTTTGTAAGGCCCCGACCTAGTCCGGACGTCAAGGAAAATGCCGAACTTCCAAACACTTCAATACATATATCATTGAAGTATTTTCAAACACGTAGATAAGCATATAATTCAAGTACTAAACAATACAAACCAAACATAATATTA